>KK119681.1:222961-302386 GCA_000611955.2 Stegodyphus mimosarum
ACAACTTTAAATTAAATTATAATAATTAATTATTACTGCGAACTAATTTCCAATGTCATTCAAATTTAGAAAACATACGTAAATAAAGCGCAGTACCTAAATACATGAAAAAAATACAGAATAATTCAAAAATTTTATCTTGAAAACTTAAAAAATTTTTTTTAAATTTAATTAATTTGCATTGAGTGAATAACTGTTGAGCAGGCAGTAAACATATCTTTTCAAAGAGAAGTTGCCTTCAAACCTAACACTTCAATTTCTCAGTTCGTGTTTCGTCATCCATATAGGCTTCAGTAAAGACTGACTCAAAAGTAGTGAACAGTTTCAATGGGAAATTCAAGAGTAAAAGAATTTCGAGAAATTTAATAAGCAAATCGAATACAGGAAGCTAAATTATGAACGTAAAGTACAAAGCCAATGTAATTAAGATCGAAAGTACAAATCTAAAGTAATTTAGAAACCCATACCTATATAGGTACTTCCCCGACGCGAATTATGCATGCAAATCAAAATAAACTAAAAAAACTTATCTAAAAGTTATAAAATGTAAAATAATAAAATAAAATAAATACAATCTATAAAAATAACACAAGGCAAGTAACTAGTAAATTTGAATTTAATTTATCAGGTAAATACATATTTTTGTACGCGGGAGAATGGTGTAGCAGTAACTAAGCAATGTAAAGGTGTGTGATTAGTAGATGCTAAATGTGTAAACATAGGGCTCTGATACTATATAAAGTATATATATGTATGTATGATAATTCACAAAAATTGTAATAAGAAACACTTTCCATATAACATCTCCAAGGAACAGAAATTCAATTTAAAATCAACAACAAAAAAGAATTTTCAGAATTTTAAAAAAGGATTTTCCAGTCCTCCTTTGCTTTAAAACAGTTAAGAAAAAACTTAAATCGCAAAAATGCCAAAATCAAAAATAAAACTTATTTAAGTATTGAAAAACAAGTTACCGCCATTGATAGCAGATTAATCGACTTATCAAAGGAATAAACCAATCTGCCATCAATTAACAACAACTAAAATAAGAGAGAGTGTTTTATCTTGCTTCCAAGTAACCATCAAATTATTTGCTAGATTCAAATCATAATTCACAATTGATATTCAATCAAAATAAAGATATTTGTCCACTTAAACCAAAAGAATCCTGTTAAAAAGCAAATAACCTTTAAAATTTAAGTTTCTCATTAGGAATACAATTAATCTGAAAGAGATGCTTACTTTAGAAGACATATCGCCTACACTCTCTTTTCATTTCAAATACAAAAGTAAAAACAAAAGTAAATTTAAGAACAAATTTTAAAAATCAGGAGAAGCCTAAAAATGAAATAATCCATTAAAAGTTAAAAACTTGTAGTAAATAAGAAATTTAAAAATCAAACTAGAAAGGAAAAACGAACCAACTTGCCTGCCAAATTTTAAAACTAAATGACAGGAATGCAAGTATTAAGTGGTGTATGTAAAAATGGTTGTTGTAATACTTTTATATTGAATCTATATGTATGTATGTGTACGTATGTATGTACATTTGAATTTTCCTAGGAACAATTTGCTTTAAAAGATTTTAAAAGAATTTAATTTTTCATCATAGTAAATAAAATGCTAAAATATTAAATTAGATAACAAAATATTATGAAATTGTTGAAAGATGTTAGAAAATGACCGAACTGTAGTTTGTCGAAACAGATTTTAAGATTAAATTCGGGAATGGTAATTATTCTTTACTTCCAAATGTAGTATTACTGAATTATTTATTATCAGAAATGTTTTTTCTTTTCTTTTCCCCCCGCTTTTCTTCAAAATCACAACTGTATCTGGCATACTTACAAATTTATCAAGAGTTTTCTCATTAATTTTTAGGATGTCTCAAGGTATATATTGTAAAGAAAGTTCATTATATTGAAATTCATTTCCTATATTCAGTAACTTTAATCTTCTAAAGGCGGAAACAATTTCTTCGCGTTTTGTAAATAGAAATGGCAAGAGAACTAGAATTTTCAAACAATGCAAATGTTTAGTACAGGCTTTAAAATTACAGGCAACAGGCTTCAAAAGTAGTTTATAGTATAGCATTATTACCAATCATTTCCTCTGAGTTTGATGAATTATTTATGCTGATATATTTTGCAGTAGAAGTTTCTGAAAATGACAACTGGATCAAAGGAAGAAATGTTTTTTGATACGTAATTCTAGAAGAGTACATAGCAATCCTACAGTAAATGTTTTCCTTTAACTTCTATTAAACACTTTTTGTGAAGATTAAATTTTTTTGGATTTTCCATACATTTCTAGCGAGATTTAGAGCATCGCAAACCAGTCTTGAATACAGCCTCGAACTGAATCATTGAATTAAGGAACATTTAGTCAAAATATCATAAAACACATGATATTAGAAATTTGCATGTAATCTATTTTGCGTGCAGTCAGCCTTACAGCCAACTTTTACGTATATATGATGACTTGAATGATGATTTAACATCCAGAGATTAATAGAAACTTAGCCACGATCTTTAACAACTTCAAGCTAGCAGGAAAACATAAAGTATTACATGAAATAAAAACAAACATTATTTTGATCGACAATATCTTAAGGTTATCTAGTAAAATATAATAACTTAATAGCTCTGTAAAAATAAGCGCCTGTGTTAAGTTTTCATATTTATTTTCCAAACTACTCATTAATATGATTCGAGATCAAAATAATTACATTATCTTACGTTCATGATTATGAATTATTCTCATTGAGTTTCGAATAGTTTTCCACTTGGTTTCATATAATAAACCTAATTAATACTTTTATTTACTTCCTACTCTTTAGGTCGCAGACGCCTTTAAAGAAAGATACTGACGATATGCCAGATGGTGAAGAAAAAGGACCGGATATTATACCAGCAAATATAATCAATCGAGCTTATTATACAGGTAAGAACTGCAATGAAACAAAATAAAAATAGTTTATGTTCACTTGTATAAAATTGGTAAATTAAATACTTTTCAAAAGGTGTCAATAGAAATTTATCTTTTTGATGCAATTCATATAGATAATTAATACTAATTTCATTAAATGGAAAGGTGATAGTGACTCAATTTTGTTTCCATGAGTATGAAATAGGCAATCATTTTCAAGTGTACCTTTGGTCTAGCGTGACAAATTTAGGCAACGCAGAATGACCGTACGCAATAGTGCGATGTGTTACACTGGTTACATTAATTCAAATGACAAGTGTGCTTTTGGGTGTGCCGCTTGCGTAAAGCATTTAAACTGCACAATTTGTCCTGTCACTCACATTCACACATTCATCCCTTTGCACTAGGATACAGGCTTTACCCTTAGAAAACCGATGCTTAAAAATACCGAAACGCCCGTCCTGACGTTACCTCCCATCTCCATGCATTAACGCACAAGGCTGTGTGAAGATTTTCGATAATATCCTTTCTACTTCCTAACAAGGAAGCTTCCATTAGACTTTAAGGACTCGTTGCCTGCAATAAAACTTCACAATGCATTTGGGAAAACTCCACCTGCTACTGCATCCTTTGAGGGAGGGAAAAGCAAAGTCGCAATCTCGGCCGTTTCCGGCGATTGTGATCATTTGAATGAAGAGACGTTTCGGGCGTTTTGGCCTTCAAACGATTAATGATTATATTTATTTGGCTGGGTTATTCTTCAAAATCCTGTAGGGAACATGTGTTTCGTTTATGGGCACATTTTCGTGAAATGAAATTTTCTCCATCCATAGGAACATATTGCCATAAATAAAAATAGTGTGTTCACATTCGTTGGTAAAATCATATGACTGATTGTTGGTCATTTGTTGATGGAGTCTGGATTTCTTTTCAGGCAGCACATCATCAAAATTCGAAGCAAGCCATTGTTACGCATTACGCAAATTTCACCTCATATTTTCTCTTTGTGTGACGTATGAATCCATTTCTCTGATATAATGTCTGCCAAAGTCAAGGTTACATCTTGAAAAGAACGGCCACTCTTATATCTTTGTTATAGAAAGTTTAAAGATCAGTCTTCATTTGAACAAAATATATTTTCATCAATATATTTTCATCTGAAAAAAACTACATAAATATGTTGAAGAAATAAGATTTAATAAGGAAACCTTTTGATTTTGCATGTCTACTATTTTAGATGCTTTCAAAAAGCTTTATATTTGAAATATTGTAAATTTCTAAAAGAAATGCTTCAGGAAAATTAATAGTTATACAAAATAAAAAAAGGCATTATATTTATTGAAGAATTGTGCTTAAATGTTTAGAACTGCATATTAGTCTTATTCAATCAGGTTATTGGAACATATTTTATAACTAAGTAACTAAGTAAGCACAGCTGTTTTAAATTTAGTTCACCTTCCATATCTTTTACATATTAAAGCAATTTTAGTTTTTATGTCTAAATATTACTAAGTTCAAATAGACGTTAATTATCTAATGAAGGCGTCTCCCAAAGCAAATATTACTGTTATTATTTTTGTTATCTATCGCCATATTAAAAGCATGAAAAAGTAAGAAATATATTGCACATGTACAAGCACACGCAATAGAGAAATAATTCCTGAAGTCCAAGCCCTAAAGAGCTTACTCTATGTGAGACGTGTATAGCAATTCCGAGGAACCTAGGTCTTCAAAGGATGACATCTTATTGAGACGGGGATCATAATGTTGATATCCTAATGAAGTTTCGTCCTTAATTTGCCCCTTTTTTTATCTGCTACTTTTCCATTTTCTCCTTCATGGCGCTTATGCTTTTCGAGGGCCGGGACTCAAATTGAGGGGCGGTTACTTCCATTTGCTTGTAGTCTTTCACAGAGAGAAAAGCACTTACGTGCTTGGAAACCTGTAAGGCTGGAAAGGAGAATACTGGTAATTGAGGGCTTGGCCTACGGTTCAAATTGAAACAGCGGAACATAGCTGGCACCGCTAGTATCAATCCGCTGGTCAGTAGTCCTTAGTGTAAGTGGCTCCAAGATAAGCGCTCGAGAGTTTCTGCTTTCTCGAAAGCTGACTGTGGGGCTTCATATTATGTATAAACTTGGATAGTTGCAGGAATTTGTGTTCACTTTTTGGACTCTATGTTAGATGGAGTCGTAAGTTCCGAAACTTTTATTTTCCTCCATATAGCTATTCAAATCAAACAAATGTAAAAAATAAAAATGCTTCGTTATAAAACAAAGTTCCTGATAGATTTCTTCTCATCAATAATATCATAGGTGATGACCTGTCACATGTGAAAATATCACCATTCCTGATACATCAAACTAATCTGTTGTCGGGAACCAAAGAACATCAGACAGCAGTGTTATGTTGATATATTAACAGAAATTACATCTCCAATTATTACCGTTCTTGCCTTAAACAGAATACGGGAAATCTACATTACTCTCTCAAAACCTAAATCTTTTAATTACTCCCGAGGTGTTATTTCCAAGATCAACCTTGAATTAGGATATTGTCCCGAGGTTTCTATTACCTGAATATTTGTGCTGCTAAGCGGATTAAGATGCACACTGTAGTTCAGGTAGTAAATATGAAACACGTAATTCTGAAGTTAATTTCTGTTGATTTCCGGAAAAATATTTAGACCCGGTATTTATACAGCCCCGTGCCAAGACTATTACGATTCTTTCAGTCTTCAGGTCTGTTAAATCAGCAAAATTTTCGAAGCCATGGACGAATCGGGAATGCCAGGAAACTATCAGACAACAGAGAAAAGCTTAGTGTTCCTTTCTCAGGAAAATCAACTTTGTCAAATCTCATTGTCTTCAGGAAGGCAAAGCAAATGCAAAAGGAGTTAGGTGCAAAAAAAAACCACAGGTATTCGTCGATATTCTATGCATTTGGAATAACATCTAGGAAAAACGGAAGAATCCTTAAACTCTCGCCCCATGGCATATACTAGTTGTATTTGTAAGCTAATTTTAAAAATAGTAAACTGTCGCCAGTCTATTCCTTAGTAACACATAAGGTATTCTCATCTTGTCAGTTCAGTTTCCGAAAAGGACGAAAGACTATCGATAACGATTTTCTTTTTGAAACATATATCTGTAAAGCCTTCGCTAAAAGAACCCTTCTTATTTCTGTCTCCTTTGGCATCGAAAAGGTTTACGATAAGTCATGGAGGTATGGTATTTTGCTGGATCTTCATGCTATTGGCTAGAGGTTATAAATTACCAATTTTCCTTCAAAACGTTTAAAGAAAACACTTTTCAAGTAAGTATTTGCTTTGCGTTGCCAGATAAGCTTGAAAAACAAGAGGGTGAACGTTAGGGCTGTTCGTAATGTTATTATTTTTAGCTCAAGAATAAATACGCTTATAAAAGAATTTCCTACTACAGTTTCAGGATCATTACATTTCAAGGACCTGCAGATAAGTTGCGAAGGTGTTGACATAATACATATGGAAAAAACGCGCGGAGATTGCTCTTAATAGGATACAGAAGTAGTGGAATGTGAAGGTCTTTATATTTTTAAAAGCGATGACCGTTTACATACATTCTTCTAGAAAGCGAAATCCTCATTCTGAAACTGAGCTGCACCTTCAAGGTTCATTGATTCAATTTGTATGGAAGTGAATTTTTAGAAGTGATGTTCGAACGAAAACTTACCTTTTTTAGTCATGTACTACAAATTAGGAAGAAGTATTCAAAATATTTAATCATTTAAAAATCTTGGAGAATAACTTCTGAGGCGCCGAGCGTTGCTCTTGTGCATTAAAAGAGGGCTTGCCAGATCTAGATTATAGTCCGTCTCAATTAAATTAACAAAGAAATTGTGTATTGATTACTATTATCATTTATTATTTGCAGCATGGCCTGTTTGCATAAATTTGTCCTCTGAAACAATTCGGCGTTTGATAAAAATTTCTGATCTTAAGGTCCAAGTAGTCAAGCACATCGAAAACACGTCTTGGGCAACTTGCATATTTGGCATTTGAACGTCTTTCTTCATCTTGATAAGATGAATACTAACGAGATAGTATACAGGAAGTTTCTCTTGAGAACAGATATGAATACCGTAGTTTTATTTCTGTATATAAAAACGACTCGAAAACAACTGGTCCTGAAGGAGCGTTTTTTTTTCCATAAAGGAACCTTATCGAAGGTAAACGATTGCACGATGCCTGCCCTGTGCTGCACTGACCATTTAGTGCACTAAGAAATTTATAATGTATTTCGGATATCAATAATTCCCAATCTGGTCTAAGACCAGAACAAAATTGAAACAGCCATAGATATCATATATTATCGCTAGATTCCCGAATATGCACACATTGCTATTATGTAATTATATTAATAAAAGTTTAATTACATAACAGCAAAGTGTGCAATTGTTTGTCGAATCGGTTGGTCTCCTACAGACATTTTAGAAAGGTGATCAGGTAAAGAATCCCTAATAAATGGCGATTAATAATGGCTGGATAATAATCAGCTTCTGAATAGTTTGAGAAGCGTCAAGCCTATCTGTAAGTTCAAACTATAACATTGTTTTGTCCATGAGTCAATTTTGAATTGAATAAATTGAATGTAAGTATTTTAACAGACTTCGAATTAAGTATTTTAGCTACTAACAACTTAACTGTATAATCGTGAATTTATTTTAATTCATGAGAGAGATTGTTGTTTATTGTTTAACTTGATTTTTTTAAAGTTGTTTCTTAGTATTTTATTGTATCGCATGCTTTTTATTATTTTGAATTCATGATCTGAAATCATGATCTGAGTTTTATATCTTAGCATTCCTTCTGAGCATTTTATCACTTCTTTTGATTTTAAAGGAGGGCTGTTCTTTTAAACTTGCGTTTGACTATAATTTACGCTTTTATTTAATTTGTATTTTTAAGCATCTGACATGAGTTTGAGCCACAGAACTTCTACATTTTTTGAGCTTTCACTACCCTCAACACCCACAGTTTAGTTTCGTTATTATGGCTTCTTGTCCAAAAAATAGCAACGTAGTTATATTTAGTATTAATGCATACCCGTCTGTTTATTTTAACCCATATTTCCTTATCGTCCTAAAAATAGGACGGCACGCATAAATGGTCTTTATATAAAATCTTTGAAATAATTTAATTGAAAATAAAGATAATTTACTAGCTGTCTTTTAACTACATATTTGCCTTTATTGCAAGTTAGAAATAATTTACATATTTTTTATTATTTTTTTTAAATGGGGATTTTTGAAGATTTTATTGCTTATGTTTTCAACGTACAAGTTTATTAAAATTTTGAGCTCCAAGGGAAACATATATATAAATTTACTAAGATATAATTCCATACTTTTATACCAGTAAAAAACGTTATAAAAAATTTTACCTGAAAAATAAATTTTCCTTGGATTTTTCACTGTCATAAAAATGGACTACGGTAAGATACACTACTATCAAATCCTTATCAGTTTGGAACGGAGAATAATCCTTTCTTTCTCTGTTGCAGCTTTAATCTAGCTGACAGGTGCACATTACGTAATAGACAGTTGTGTGAAATGTAAGGGTGGAGGTTCAGTAAATGGTTCAAACAATGACTCATGAAGTGAGCTTGTATTCTGAAACTAATCGAAGTAGACCAAATTTCTATCGTTTCCGCATGCTTGAATTTTAGAGAAGAATGAAAATCCAAAGACACAAAAGAAGAAATCAACTAAGAAAATCGTGAATGAGTTATTATCTCACACTATTGTTCAGAATTTTCTGTCAATAATTACAAATCCTGAGATAAGTGGATAATTTCTTTACTTGCCATGAAATATTACTCGTTCTTGCAAATAAAATCTTCTCCGCTACAGGTACTGTTAGGAGACACAAAATGCCTTAATAACCATTTATACCCTCTAAAACAATGTCAAAAATGGAACGCGGCTTTTCAGGTAGCAGTTTTGATACAATCATCCAAATCGGAGGAGTAGTTTCGGAGTTATTCGCGATTTCCCCAAAGTGTTTTTTAGCTCGAGAAAAACGTTTTCGGGAAATTTCAAAAGTTTCGTTACCAGAATTCGATTTCTAATTAAGATAGATGCAAACCGCTTTCGCTGTAAGCATATCCCCTGGGGGTCTGTGCACCCCCGCAGTTTCATCGCTGTACCTCAATTACAAAAAAATTCTCCCATAGAGCCTAATGTTAAAGCTGCCGCATTCCAGTGTAGGGATACCATTGAAAATTTCAACTGCCCGTTACGGCAGTTCTAATCGAGATAAATCGAAACCGCTTCTACTGAAGATGTATCCCCGGGGGTCTATGCATAGCCGCAGTTTCATCTCTGGAATTTGGAAAAAATTTTTTCTCTTTACGCATTTTTCGCTGGACTTAGTTTTTTCACGCATAAAAATATCTTGAAAACGCCGTAACTAGGGTCCATTTCGGCCTAGACACAAAAATTTTATACCGAGGCGATAGCGCTCGAGGAGAGGAAGACAATGGTGGTGAAATATTTTAATAGCGAAAAATTTTATTTTGACCCCTGGATTCAAGGTCGCACTGCCCCTCCCCTGGTCGACCCAGAGACCTCGTTCTTGCGCGTATCGACAGGTCTGGATACACTCTATAACTGTTAAATTTTGGTGCAAATCGGTTTGGTAGATCCTGAGATATGAATTTCGGGTTTTGGGGGTTTGTAGCCCCGGGGGGCCCCCCAAACGGGGGGCCAATTTTTTTTATGGAAAAATCACAAAAAAATTAAGATTCTCAAAAAACGAAACCGCATCGAAATGGGACCCACCTGGCCTCGTCCAGGGGGGGCCGTATGGTCCCCCTTCGGGGGTCAATAGCTCCGCCCCCGATCGGAATTTTTTAAAACCAAATATATGGTTGGAAAGTAGACCGCGAGACGAACAAATCGGTGGTCGAATCATCCAAATCGGAGGAGCAGTTTCGGAGTTATTCGCGATTTCCCCAAAGTGTTTTTTAGCTCGAGAAAAACGTTTTGGGGAAATTTCAAAAGTTTCGTTACCAGAATTCGATTTCTAATTAAGATAGATGCAAACCGCTTTCGCTGTAAGCATATCCCCTGGGGGTCTGTGCACCCCCGCAGTTTCATCGCTGTATCTCAATTACAAAAAAATTCTCCCATAGAGCCTAATGTTAAAGCTGCCGCATCCCAGTATATAGGGATACCATTGAAAATTTCAACTGCCCGTTACGGCAGTTCTGTTGCAACTGTTCTATGGAACGACAGTTGTGTTGTTTCAGAAATGCCCAATTTGAAGAAACAAAAAGTGCATCAACCGTAGAAAGAAGAGTAAAAGTTGGCAGAAAAGGGGTAAAGATACCAATGTGCATTGCATCCTACAATAAATATAAAAGCGGAGTTAGCCTATTTGATAATCACGCAGTATCTAATGTTACTTCAATTCAAGGAAAGAAAGAAGGGTACTGGCCTTTATTTGTTAATGCATTTAAAACAGCATTTGTTGCTTCATAGAAGCTCAGTCTGTTATTTAGTGATCATAGTGTGAACCTGCTTGATTTTCGAAGATACATAACAGTTGTCTATTTGGGACTTCCTATTCCAAGAAACCTATCTTGCAGACAACTGAGTGTTCAGCAAGTTAAGGAAGATTTTCTAAAGCTTCAAATTGAAAATATTTTTGTGAAAAATCTATAAAATAGGCAAGAAGATGCTAGCTAAAAACTAGCACAGCAAACCAATAACTATCTGTAAACAACGTAACGTTGGACTATGCTTAAGATGCTTTCTCCCATTCCACCTACGTAAAAATGATTAGCAGTGGATTATACCATTGTCCTATTTTTAGGACAGGCTATATTGATTAAACTAATAAAAATTTGGTAAGTTTTTTGATAAACTTACAGAAACACGTATTTAAGAATTTATAAAAAAAATATTTATTTTTTCAATGCTTGGTATGACATGGGTTAATACGGCAACATATATGAGGGCTATGTTAATCTCCTGATATTCATCATTTCTATTAATGATTTGTGTACGTCATTCATATACCTGTTAATGTGGCAAACTTGAGCACACATGCAAAAATAAAAATTACTATACTATCTGTCAGTTTTAAGATCGAGACTTTTTAACCAGTACTATTTATTATCTGAACACAGCATTCTCTGGAGAGAGAAAATCCCAGATATTTTCCAGTCTTTAAACTAGACCTTCCTCTTTTAATGTCTGCATTCCCTTATAAAATCTTACCACCTGTAATAAATTAAGTTCTAGTCTGATGGCAGTGTAAGATAAAATGCTTTCTATTGAAAAAAAAGTGAAAACATCGCGGGTCAACCAGATACATTATGCTTTCCCTAAGAATTACTAGCGTCAAACTGAAATTATGTCTCGCAAAGCCTTCCCAGTACTATTCGCTCACATACTGATATAATAGTTCGAAGAGAAAATGGTTAAAAATCTAAATTCTGCCTTGTGGATTATCTAAGTCAATGACAAATTCTCTCACTTTGATGAAAATTAAGATGATTTATTCCATATTCTTTCAGTTATGAATTTAATTAATACCCAAGTTAGATAAATTTGATGTCAAATATTTCCAATTCAGAATTTTTATTATCCGAGAGCCATATGGAAAATTATATTTTAGTTTTATCTAGCCATTCCATCTCAAGTATTCTCTCAAATATTGTAAAAATTGTATTTTATATCAATAAATATTGTATTTTACTTTAAATATATCAACTATCAAATATTGTATATTAAAATAATATAAGTCTAAAATATTGCATTTTACTTTGAAAAAGTATTTAAAAATAAGGTGTCTTAAAAAGGTTAAATCTGAATGCTTTAAAAATTAGTAACATATATTCTTTATAATTTTTAACATTTCTCTGAGAAATATTCCTGGTTTAGGAAATTAGGAATTAAAATATACTAGTTTCTAACAGCGATTTATAAAAATGTTAACACTGCACTAATATCGTTCTTTATTTCCAATGAAAATGTTAAAATTCATATAATTTTGTCAACTGTTTCCTCAGTTAACGTAGGTTATCTTTAATTATAAGTCATCGTTTTTCAGTCGAAGTTTCTAGAAACATAATTTTCTTTGCCCTACTGCACGACTCAGGAATCTTAAATTTCATTAGCTTTAATAATGTGGGACAAATATGTGTTTGCGATGAATTTTTTTGGCGGCTGAAAATGATCTGCAGTGCGTGTTGTTATTCTTTTTATATGTAACTGAAACTGAGAAATGTCAGCTTGTTTACAATGATATACAAATAATAACAATCTATGAAGTAAAGGACGTGATAAAAGAATTACGGGTTGAATTTTAAATTGATATTGCCGGAAAATAATTAAGAAGTTTATAATATGCATGATACATTCGTTAGTTAATCAACATCGCTAATTAATTAATATCATAATTTAGGCAATTATTACCAAAATTAGCTGAAGTGATGCAAAGAATAAGGATAAAAGTTGCAGCTTTTATTTGAGCGCAATGCTTAAATAAACATTAATAAACACGATAAAGGGCACACAATAAATTCACAAAATTAAACAAAATCCAAGGCTTAGTTCATATCCCAAACGCTTATGTTTTTTTTTTTGATAAAACTGAAAAAATAATGTTTGTTAAGCCGTGTCATAAGCTTTCCCACCATAAAAACTATAATAGATGATAGGGTTTTACAAATTGACATAATATGCGTAGCAGCTGACAGGAGACTTAACGCCGTGTGTTTCACAAGTCGTAAATAATAAATAGAAAAATCGATATACTAAAGACACTTTAAAACATCTTGCTCTGAATTAACTAGCCGAGCGTATGTAAATAGAAATTATTTTAAATCTGCGCTTTTTAATGCTACGCTACTCACATGAGCACATGTAATGTATTTATTCACATATTTGATTCTACAAAATACTGCATTGTGTTTTAAATGGGTTTATAATTTAAAGAAAACTATAAAGTAAGCTTATGTTGTCAGCCTAAGTCAAGTATTAAAAATACAGGTGATTTTCAGGGAGATTACTCAAGTTGTTTTCTTGCCAAAATATAAAGAAGTAATATTGGGTTTAAACTCTAGTCAAAAGTCCGTACAAAATGAAATTTTATAGTTTTTAGAATTCCAGTTGAAGAACAATTTTAATGTTTTCTGTATAACAGTACGAGATACATAATTTATAATTTTGTACTTCACCTTTGCTTTATATTTGTGAACTACAGAATTGCAATTTTCTAGTCTATATTTGAAAAATAAGTTTTTAAAAATAAAACGTGAAAATGTTTGGTATTAAATAAATATACCAAAATGAAAGATAATATGTTTGCTCTATAAGTATCATTTTACGTTCAGCGTTTTAAAATAAGTATCATGTTTTGCATAATTCTGATACTAACCTAGCATGGAAAAACGAAATTAAGATTTGTTTCACCACCATAATTAGAATCTTAAATATGAAGTCTATATTTTTATAGCCCTGTAACAGAACACTTTCTAAGCACACATTTAAATCTCTGATATTTATTTTAGAAACCTAAAAATCTGACTGTTGCTTTACAATAATGACAGAAACGTACAATGTGTTTCAATTGGTCTAACACATCATTAAATTTCTTTTAGTTTAATATTCTTTTTAAGATTTAGTAGCATTCATCACCTTGTATTGTGCTGCTTTTATACTTTGTTCAAGAATTATCAAGTTTATACTTAAGGAAAAAATAACATATAACTCTAAATTTAAAAAAGAATAATCTCATAAAAACTAGAAAAAGGCGATATAACTACGTAGAATAAAACTATAAGACGAAAACTCTTAATTTAATACACTAATGTTTGTGAAAATAGCAACATCATGAAGGAATTGTCGGAAATGAATAAAATTTATTCCACATACACCCGATAGTGAAACAAATAAACGATCAAATTTACAAGATAAAGAAAAAATAATGTCGGAAATCAATATTTTGTGCGTCCGCCTTTGCTGAGCGAAAGAGAGCCTGTACACATCATGGCATTGAGTCATGCAGTTTCTGAATGTAATCCTGTGGAATGACATTCCGTATGACTTCGCCTTGACGCCAGTCTTCAGTCTTAGTGAGTGCACTAGCAGCTGTAGAGCGAGTCACAGACCGATGAACTCCCAGACATGATTAATGGGCAACATATCCGGAAAATAAGCATGCAATGGAAGAAGCGAAACTTGTTGTGCCCTAAAGAAGGCTTCTAAAATAAGAGAAACACGTGCACGGGCGTTGTCCTGTTGAAATGCAGGGCTCGTAATGCGTCGAAGAATGGCGAGGATTTCTGGCTCTACAACTTCCCTTATGTGGCGATCACTGTCGATGTTGCCCACAATCTGCACTGTATATGATCGAAAATTATATCCAAGAATTCCCCACACAATGGTGCCCGGCGCTTGTGCGGTATGACACTGGATATCACACTGTGGGAGCAGACGTTCCTCTTTTTAACGTCTGACAAGTACTCTTCCATTATTGTACGAATTGATTGTAGCGAGATTCATCAGGGAAAACAACGTGTTGTTACAACTTGCACGCCACGCACTGTGTTGCCGGGGAATGGAATTATTCGCCGTACCGTTTCAACGTGGCGGTTTCCCCGTCAAGCTGTTTCGCTGTCGGGACGTTTCGCCATCAAGGCATATTTTTCTTTACATGACTGTATTATATTAAGTTGATTTATTTTAATAAATTTGTTTAGTTTAATAATTTAATTTAATTTAATTTAATAAACATTTTATATAAAATGTTTGTGTGTATAATTTTATAAATACATCGTTACGCATGACATATTAATTAAGAGATTAATTCCGTTTAAGTAATAATAGTAATTCCGTTTTCAGTTCTGATTTCATAAAAATGTGAATTTCCTGCTTGCATGAGTGATTTCTCTGAACTAATAGATTAAAATTTCAAGAAATTTTGACGAACCATGTAAATACTGTACCCGCATAATTTTAAAGTCGATAATATAACTTCTATTGCATCAGAAGTTTAGCCCCAGTTCTCTTTGATACTGACGTAATTTTCTACCTAACTATATGTAATTTCTTTACGCCGCATATACAAACAAACGTTTTTTAAGTATACAAAATGTAAACAGAATTATTAAACTAAATGAATTTAATATGAGTATAACACAGCGAGATATAATACAGTCATGTAAAGAAAAATATGTCTTGACGGCGAAACGCCGCAACGGCGAAACATCCCTACGGCGAAACGTGTTGACGGCCAAACAGCCACGGCGAAAAGTCCTACACCCTGTTGTCGCACACACTGAAGTCCGAGGCATCTGTGATTTAGCAAGAGGGGAATCCTGCACAGAGGAATCCTTGCACTCAGTTCATGCTGTAGCAGGTGGCAACAAGCCGTGAAGCTTGATTATACAACACCTGTAGCAGGTGGCAACAAGCCGTGAAGCTTGATTATACAACACCTGTAGCAGGTGGCAACAAGCCGTGAAGCTTGATTATACAAAACCTGTAGCAGTGCTACAACGTTGTGTTAACTCATGAGATGACGCTGTACGATCCCTCACAGGTATGCAGTTGAGGTGTCTGTCGTCCTGTGCCGTTGTGCTATTTCGTGCCTCCCTCCCAGGATTTAGCATTGTTTGGTTCTCTTCTGTCCATTTCTTTCAAACCCTCATCACTATTATAGCATTACTCTGCGTGCGGGCTGCGATTGCTCGATACGAAATCCACCGTTTCGCCCATCGTCGATGCAGCATCCTTGGAAATCGGTTTGTTGTCGGTATGGCACCCTTCGCTGTTAACGAGTTATACTGAGAACTAGTTAAACGTTCACCGCAGAGTACGGTAAACAGTTTTCAACGCAACTATATAGTGCTTTATATACATGGAACAAGCGGCCATTCTTATTCCACATATGCGCAATGGCTTTGTAATTCTAGTTATTTGATATCTTACCTCACTTTACGCTTCCTGTAAGTTTGGTTCAATTTGAAATTCTTTCATGGTGTTTCAATTTTCGCAAACAATAATTCAATTACAATAGACAAACCACTTATAATACTTAAAGAGTTACAAAATTCAGAGAAGTATTATTTAACAATTAGTTAAATGAGATGCATTCATTATTTAATTAACTAAATAAATAATATTTGTATAAGTAAATTAAATGCAAATATTATTATTTAAATATAAAATAACGATGACGAATATAATATGATTTGAATATCCTACCATGATGAATCCTTTCACGAAGACCAAACACTTTTATGTATAATACTTTAAAAAAAAAAAGTCTTTTTCTAAGAAAAAAATCTGTGCTTTAGAAATCTATAAATAACTAGTGCATTTGATCTGCTCCATCAAAGTGTAGCTTGATTTGTATTACATAGAAGCCACTTGACGCTTTATTGGATTGTGGAGTCGTAAAGAATCAATAAAGAGAAGATATATTTGCTGAAGCATACACGTAAATATTCAGAAAAGAAACACCATTTAGGTTAGTACAATAAGAATTGAGGATGTAAATTTAAATTTTCTAATTTAATCCAAACGGAAACGTAGTCCTTTTTAAACTGTAATTTGTTACCAATTTAATGTATTTGAAATTCAATTTTGTTCATTTTTTTCATGTGCCATTTTTATTTTGTAGAAGATCCAAAAGAAAGCTCACCATCGGGAAGCGCTATCACCAGTAGAAGGTGGCCAGAATCACCTCCACATGAAACTTTAGAAACGTCATTAACCACTTCTACGTATCGAAAGGTAAATTCAACTATACTGTCGATTTCCTAATCTAATGTTGCATGTGTACGGGTTCGTAATATACTGAATGCACACGAAACTGGCGATAGCTAGATAAATTTATTTTACCAAGAGGAGCACTTCACAGCTCTGGAAATTTCCACAAAAATAATCGAACAACTCTTCAAAGCATCACAATCAGCAAATCAGAAAATAACCAGTACAGTAAATAAATACACATCAAACTACTAAGAACGTTGAACTCATCGCACTGCAAAGCGCATCTAAAACGTGACGTTCTCTTGGATATCTCAAAACTCAGACTTCAGCTCTGAACGAACAACTAGTAGCTACTGAGCAACTGATGCACTCCCCGTTCTTGTATAGTTTTCCCCGACAGCAGACAAATCTGTCGTACTTTCTGCTTATCGAAATTATTGAAAGGTATATGAGGGCCGGATATGGTTACAGATAATATAACATCAATTACACTATTGCAATATCCATTACAGATATAGAGAGACCGGGCCAAAACATACGCCGAATCGTCGCCAAGTTTGGGGGCATTTGGCGATAAAAATGAGTCGCCAAACCCTTTACCAGCTAGGCGATATCTCGCCAAATCTGCAAGATAGCCATTTACTCAATTTGATATAAATTTGCCCCTGTATTCTTATTTTTCTGGCACAGCTTCGTTCGGTCAAATTTTCATATTGCATTATACAAAAAAAAATACAACATTTCACAAATAATTTCACCAAAATGATCTACTTATGTACAAAATTCGTAACACTATTATAGACTCATGACACTTTTTTTTTTGTTTATTCGGTTTAAGTAGGAATGTCTTTTAGAAATTTTATTAATAAGATCAATACATTATATTCAGTAACTCACTCGCTGATTTAATTAAACTAAACGTCCAATTAATGCTGAAAACACTACCAATAAATATTTAAACGTTTAGAGACGTCATCATTTAAGGCACTAGGTGTATTTCTTGTTGGGCAGTCTTAAGAAATGAAATAAAAAAAAATCACGCATACTTATGGTTAACGGCTTACAGTGAAGCCGTTAACTATGACTATGTATGTTACTAATGCAATCACAATGCCTAACATTACGATACGATGCCGGATTAAAAAAAATAATAAAATAGTAAATAAAATCTGAAAGCATTCAGATTTTATATTACTCCTAAAATGTAATTTTTAAAGTTTTTCATGTTACCTTTATTTTTTAAATATCATATTCTTCCATTTAAACAGTATTGAATTCAATTTAACAACAGTATCATAAAATATTTAAGAACAGCATATCTTTAGAATTTCCGATACACAGTCTCTCGCGCTGGAGATATTTTTTTTTTCTGTACAGTGTTGCCATTGCTCGCCGTGAAATCATTGAGTGTGTTAATCAAAATTTCATTTAAGTTTTACAGAATAAGAAATAGATAATAAAACAAATTCCAAATTCCAAATTCGGGCTTCTAGGCGTCCATATTTAGGTGGAGGATTACGTTATTCAAAATTTGATGGCTCTAGGTCCCGTCGTTTTTTCACAATGCTAGAAACATATCTACATTCATGCAGATTCCCCTTTACTTATTTATCCTTTATTACTTGAAAAGCAATTCACCCTTTTACAGTGATTCAATGCAAAATCCAGGTCCTCCTTAACTAACGCTCCGTTGGGTTAAAAAAAAAACTGCAAATAGTATTCCTCTCCGAAGATGAAAAATTATTTTTTGGCACATAATTTAATTGCATATGTGATCGAAGATTCCATCAGTTCTGTGCATATGTTTCTAACTGACACCAAAGCTTGGGGTACGTTTCTTATAAATTCCACTGTAGCATAAATTCAGCGAATTCAACCTTGCTGGAACCTCAAACGAAAAAAGGACAATTGACTAGAAAAAGGAGAAAGTAACTACGGAATTGACCTTTATATTTTAATAGTAGTAACAGAATAATAGAATTAACCAACATAATATAGTTTTCGTTATTCTAACGTAGTTGCTTTCGTTTTGGCGAACATTGAAATTTATCCGTAAAACTTGTAACGAAAATAATAAATCTTTAAATATATATAATAAAGTTCATCACCGTCAGTCAAGGAATATTAATTTTTGAAATTAAAATACTGCATTTGTAAACTACTTGCGAAAAGAGCTTGAAATCAGAAATATTATTTAACTAATATATTATTTTAAAATCATCGCAAGCTTAAATTTAATGATGGCGTTAATAGAACGAAAATTATAATCTCTTTCACTTTAAACTTTTAAAATATACATCTAGTTGAAACCAATGTATAATTTAAGAATATATTTTATTAATTCAGATATTAAAACGCACAACGTAAGGTATACATAGATAATGAAACAGACGACCCGAAAATAGTATGAGAGTGAGTGTAAGTACTAAGTAAATGTCAGTGCATAATTTTGGATAAACAGCTTCTAAATGTTTATCCAAATATTAGAATCTGCACTTAAGTACACACGAAAGATTGCACTAGAAAATAATTGTGCAAATAACAAAGGTCTATTTACTGGCAAAATATCCTTTCAAGTAAACAATATTTAGCTTCTGAAAAGAAAGAAATGATAAATGTCATTTCTTGAGCCTCACTTTATTAATACGTTTTTAAGAGTAGAAAATTCACAAAACGTAACTGACTTTCCAAGCTTGGCAATAATATTGATTTCTTTAGTAGTTCGTGTTAAAAATAGAATTAAGTCTATATTTGTTTCTTCTTCAGAATCTGGATTTTTGTAATAAGATTTGCACTATTTTGAAGTTTGATTTGGCTGCATAAACGCAATAAAACTTATTTTTCGGGTGAATAAAAATTACAATATTCTGTATCAAGTTGAAATGAGTACTCTCTTTTCAATCGGCGTGGTCTCACCAGTGGCTGAAAGGTAAAGACTCGGAACACTGGTAATTCGACCTGTGTTCAAATCCAGACAAGTGGGTTGACGTTATGAGAGTTTTAGTGATTCTCTTATGTATAACTTAATTTGAAAAAGTTTTCATTCTGAAGTCATCCACAAAGGCATTTCTACCCTTAGGCAGACAGCCTTCGCTTTTTTTGCATTAATCAAATAAACTAAATCATATTTGCTCTAGGCATTAAATATTTTTGAAACTTAAGAGGTTGGCAATTTGAATACGCAAGTTATTCGAATAAGGCAAAGCAGACGGGGTTGTCTGCCTAAGGGGAGGGACTCCTTCTAATGTAACTTTCTACCACCGTCCGTTCAATTAAGAACACTCGGGGATGAACGTCACCCTAAGGATGACAATTACACACCTGCTGGGCCCGAGGTCCCACATCCTCGAGACAAATTTAAAAGCTCCCTCTGCTAAACGCTCAACGTTTAGCCGACCCACCGCTAAACACGGACCAGTCAAGACTACCGTCTCGGCTGGAAGGAGACCACGGTGGGGTGAGCGATGACTGGCCGTTGATTGAGGCTACCTGCCAGCACTACACGGGATACCCGTCTCCTTAGGCTTTACATGGAATACCAAGGACAGCAGTGACCAGACTCTCAATGGTACAGTTTGCTATTTGTCTACCAATACCCTGGTGGAGGGGACTAACACCTCCCGGCCCATGAAGAGCAAGTATGGACTTACCCCATGGACCATCGGGAACCGCCAAGTTCATAAATTTTATACCCCCGTGGCCAAGACTGCCTAGGTACAGATCCTAGCCAGTACTTCGCAGAATACTCTACGTCGACCCCCGGGGGGACTACTCCTTCTAAGCAAAACCTTTTAAATGGATAAGTTTCTAAAGCAAACCGGACCGCATCCCCGTTACAGATGCGGAAAAACGCTCAAGCCAACCATGCATCCCAGTTACTCGCCTGGATTTGAACCCGGCAGCAACTATTCATATTCAGTGGATTTTACCACTCAGCTACAAGCGGAGCGAAATTAAACTCTTAAAAACCAAAGCCCTCTCTAACCTGTATGTTAAAATACCAAACCATCCGAAATGGTTTCCGAGAATCACCGCAATTTCCTCCCTTCCATTAACGCACAAAATGAGTCAATATTTCAAATGACATTATTTCTGCTTCTAACAAATAAAGATAAGAAACCACAAATAAATCCTTTTAGGACAAGCTGTCTGCAATAAGCAATAAGCTGATACAATTCATTAGGGGAAACTGCACCTGCTACTTGTAACGTTTCCGAGCTTTTATGGAAAAATAGCAAGACAGGATTGTCTTTTTAAATTTATTTAAAACTCAACAACAAATTCATTCGTGGTTAAATAAATAATGAATAGCGTAAACCGTTACATTGCTATATCTTACAGAAGGGAAAAAGCTAGTTTCCCCCAGTCTTTTCTGACTACATATCTATCCAACTCCACTGCTTCGTTCTTCTCACAAAAGCGCAGCGAACAGCCGTGAACAAGTCGGCATTATAAAAGCATTAGGGGATAAAGACCCATTAGCCTTCAGGACATTCTTCCTGGCCGAATCGCTTACACCCTGGCTCTAAAAATGAGTTTCTTAAAGTTAGTCCAAAACAGGAAGTCTCTAATAATAACCAGCTGGTTGTTTTCTTAATGATTCATTTGCTGTTACAGTTTGTCACAGCTTCCTTCCCTCCCCGAGGGGGGGGTCTTCTGGACCATAATTACCACCATTAGAGTTCACCATATTGTTAATAAAGTAAATTACAGTAAACACACATTTTTACATCAAACAGGTGTAAGTACCATGGATTAAACATGAAATTATATTGAGGGCAGTGTACAAAAAATATTAATGACTAATTACATTCAGACAAAACAGAGCTTACCCCTTTTTAGACAAATATTACACAATATGCATTCTTTTACTTATATAGATTTACAGAAGAACCATACAAGACAGTAAAAAATATAAAATCAATATAATATCAAGTTTTTCGGCTTAGAGCATCAGCATTTTTATTGAGTTTCCCCGAACGATGAATAATTGTGAAATTGTATGGCTGAAGAGCCAGAGCCCAACGCATTAAGCGAGGATTATTACTGGCATTAGTTCGTAACCAAGTTAGAGGATTATGATCAGTTTGCACAATAAAGTCTTGCCCGTCTAGATAATAGTGAAGTTTCTTTATACCAAACACTATGCTGGCGCATTCCTTTTCAGTGGTGCAGTACTTTTTCTCTACCTCGGAGAATTTCTTGCTCAGAAATATAATGGGATGTTCTTCTCCGTTACTAGTGAGCTGTGTTAATACAACTCCCATACCATAATCAGATGCGTCGGTTTGTAGAATAAAGGGAAGAGTAAAATCGGGTGCATATAAAACTGGGTAACTTGTTAATTTCTCTTTTAATTCCGTGAAAGCCCTTTCGCTCTCAGCATTCCACAGAATATCACCCTTTACTGATTTTCCTTTTAAAAGATCCGTCAACGGAGCGGCGATTGCTGAGTACATCGGAATATAACGGCTATAGTAGCCCGCTAATCCCAGAAATGCTCTTATATCCGTTTTAGTCTTGGGTGTTGGGAAATCTCTTATAGCTTTGGTCTTAATTTCCGACGGTTTCCGGTACCCTTGGCCTACAACATGGCCCAAATAAAGGACATGTTTTTGAGCAAAACGACATTTTGAAGGTTTAATGGTCAATTTCGCTCTACTTATACGTTTCAGCACAATTTCCAGATGCTTGAGATGACATTCCCAGGTTTTTGAAAAAATAGCCACATCATCCAGGTAGGGAACTGCAAATTCTTCGCATCCATTTAATACCTCTTGCATCATCTTGGAAAAAAAATAAGGAGCGTTTTTTAAACCAAAACTTAACCGTAATGGCCTGTAAGTGCCGAAACTGGTTACAAATGCGGCATATCTTTGAGCATTAGGGCTTAAGGGTATTTGCCAATATCCCTTAGCTAAATCTATAACCGTGATATATTTTGCAGAAGCAACTTCTTCTACCCGTTCTTCTATATTGGGTAAGGGATAGAACTGGGTACGTGTGATTTCGTTTAATCGTCGGTAATCCACACAAGGTCGAGGGTCCTTATTTGGAGCTTCTACGAGAATCATAGGAGAAGTGTAGTCTGATTCCCCCACCTCAATAATTTTTAGGTCAAGCATTCGTTGAATTTCTCTTTTTAAAATTTCATTTTGTCGATGTGACATTCGATACGGCTTAGATCGTACCGGCTTATTACTGATAACTTCAATATCATGTTCTACGAGGTCTGTCATTCCCGGCTCGTTAGAAAAACTTTGCGAATATTTATTTAATAACCTCTGCAATTGATCTCTTTGAGTAGGTTCTAATAATTCTTCCAAATTGCTACTTTTAATAACCTCAGAATAATCGTAAACGTTTGGATTTGTATCAATATTAGGAAAATCTATTTCAGTCTCAATCTGGTCAGAACCCTCTTCGCTACAAGACAGGTAATTAATTACCTCAGGTCTTTTATAATATGGCTTTAACATATTGATATGATAAATTTGGGATCTTTCTTTTTTCCCCGGTAAGGATACGATATAATTTGTTTCGGATACTTTATTTTCAACTTTGCCCGGTCCTGTCCATTGAACCGAAAGTTTATTTGCCTTAGAAGTGGCCAAAATTAAAACCAGATCACCTTCTTTAAATTCTCTTTTTATGGCATTTTTATCATACCATTTTTTTCTCCTGAGTTGTTGATCTTGCATTTTCTCAACTGCCAACTCTTGACACTTTTTTAAGCGATTTATGAGTCTAAAAACATACTCGGTTACTGGTTGTTCCTCCTCTGGTGAATCCGTCCAATGTTCGTATAACAACGTTTCTGGAGTACGCAAATTTTTTCCGTGGACAAGTTCCGCAGGTGTGAAACCCGTGCTTTCATGCGTCACAGTTCTTAAAGCAAGAAGAGCCGCCGGTAGCACCTGTTCCCAATCAGAATCAGCCTCCAAACATAAAACTCGTAATATTCTTTTTATAGTACGATGAAATCTCTCCACTGGATTAGACTGAGGGTGGTGTACCGAACTATGACTAACTTTGATACCGAAACGTTCAAAAAATTCTGTGGTCAGATTGCTCATAAATGAAGTTCCTTGATCGCACTGAATCTCTTTAGGGAATCCCATTCTGCTGAAAAGATTTAACAACGCATCCACTATTGTAACCGAAGTTATATCTTCGATTGGAAGAGCCTCTGGATATTTTGATGCTACACATATAGCAGTTAGTATATATTTGTTTCCTTTAGATGTGGTTGGCAAGGGTCCACAAGTATCTATGTTTATTTTTGAAAATACTTCCGATATCACAGGGACTAATTTCAGAGGCGCTTTTTTTCTATCGTTAGATTTCCCCACTCTTTGGCAAGGATCACAAGTTCGAATATAAGTTTCCATATCTTGATAACATTTGGGCCAAAAAAAATATCTAGCTAGATTATCTTTGGATTTAGTTACGCCCAAATGTCCGGACACTTGTTCATGACATAAACTCAATATCTTTTCCCGACAAGTTTCAGGAATGACCAATAATTTCCGTACATTTCCTAAACGATCTTCTTGACACTTATACAGCAGCCCCTTTTCTATCTTGTAAATATTTGTCGAAGAGTTATTTTGAGAGTCTCTTGTCGCTATGTCAAAAAGCGGCTTTAAATCTTCACTCTGTTGCTGTAATTGAAGGAATTTAGTCTTGCTTATTGAAAGTAGAGGAGGTAGGTCATTGAACTCCGAAACGGGCAGGAGCGACTTTCTGTCTTCCTGTTCTTCTTGTTCCGTCCCCTGGGAAGTATAATCGTTCGCGAGGGAGGGAAAACTCGGTAGGGGTACAATATTCGTATGCTCACCCCTTTCTTTTGCTGCTTGAAGGCCTTTCTCTTCGCTATTGATCATTTGTCGGCGTTTCTGAGCCCGCGTCTCCACTGCGTTAACTTGGAAAAAGTATTCCTTATTTTGATTTTTTCCTAATTTTGCAGCCGTCCGATTCCCTAATATATAACGTCCTTGATCAAGCTCATTTCGTATGACTGCGGCCTTTGTTAATATTCGTCCAAATTCTGCTTCTATTTCAACATGTGCTAGGGGAAGACATATAGGTGATTCATCGAACGGTTGTTTTACCCAAACAGTTTCTCCTGTTAACATTGAAGGGGTAATGTATTTTTTACAGATCACATCAATGGATGCTCCAGAATCCCGTAATACAGGAAGATCGAACCCGTTAACCTTAGCCATTGTAGTGTATGGCGCTAAATAATCTTCTTCATTCTCTTGTACCCTGTTAACAACAGCCGTAGATTTAAAGTCTTTCTGAGCTTTCGGACACTGCGGCCTCAAGTGATCGATTGAGCCACAAGTATAGCACTTAAGAGGTTTACGTACTTCAAAATGACGCTCATCTTGATTTCGAAAAGTTTCTGTTTTTTTCGAAACTTTTTCCCCAGCCTGTTTATACCTTGGCGAATCTCTGAAATTAGGCTGATTTTTATTTCTCTTTTGCGACTCCGAACCATGAACTGGAGAGACCTTTTTCCGGTATTCACGTACGTTTTCATAATCTTCTAACAACTCGGCTAATTTATTTGGGGACGTTATCTTGGACCATTCATCAATAAAATGCTGGCGCACTTCGAAATTTACGCGACGCTTCATTTGATCCGTTATCATCAGGTCTTTTAAAAGTTCAAAATCATTAATTTCCAAGCCCGAGATCCATTCTTCAAAATAATTTCTTAATTCAAATGCGAAATCCCTCCAAGTGGTTTGAGCGTTTTTTTGGGTTTGCGAGAATTTGATTCTAAATTTTTCTGGGCTCAGTTTAAACCTTTTAAGAAGTATCCCTTTTATGTAAGCATAGTCATAAGCCTGTTCTTCTGGCTCTCGCATAATCAGCTGAACTATCTCTGTTGGCAAAAGTGTTAATAAAACAGAAACCCATTCTGATTGGTTTAGATTCGCCCTCTTTGCTTGGCGCTCAAACATGACTAGGTACAAACTAACATCATTCTCTTCGGGATCAAATTTTTGGATCATTTTTTGAAGTTCAAAATGGTTTCTTCTAGGCATACTTTCTTCCTTCCCATCAATTAGATCCTTAACTTTAGCGGCCTCCAATTTCATTTTGGTTATCTCGAATTCTCTTTCTTCTCTCCTAATTCTCTCTTGCCTCTCTTCGTCTTCTTTCCTAATTCTTTCTTGCCTCTCTTCGTCTTCTTTCTCGAGTCTCACTGACGTGATATTTTCCAACAGACTTTTAACTAGTTCCTCCTCGTAGGCTTCATTTCCCATAATCAGCTGTCTTAATTCTAATATCCTAAGCTGGGGTCCAACCTTTTCCCCTAACTCTTCAGCCAAGGATTTAAGGTCCTCTTTTCTAGCTTTTGCTAAGAATGCCATGATATACCCTCAACTTATACTCTAAATCTAATGAATCTCTCTCTCTATATATATATATATATATATTTGATATACAACTAAAATTTACAATTCTGAGGCTCAAAATTTAACTCTTAATTTTTTTCAGAACAATTTCTGGTATTCTAAACATACATTCAAGACAATTTACACTATACTGTGAACAGGATGCACTCAGTTGCAATTAGTTAAATTGAGAATTTAAGATAATACAATATGCTTTAGATAATACAATATTCACATTCAGATCATCAAAACTTTCATAGTATATTAAGGTATGCATTCAAAAGTAAATTAAAGTAAACGTATAAATACTCATAAATATCAATACAACCACAGTTTGAACGTAAGATATTAGTGATTTCTAAACTTTCTGTTAACACTTTCAACTGAAAATTTTCACTTCTCATAATTCTTACACAAAATGATAATTCATATTCTGTACTGAAAATCAAATAAACAACAGTTTAATTTTAAGCTACCAAGATTTACTTATCTTCATTTTTAACACAATGAACTGAAAATTTTTGGAATTATAATTCTTACGTACTTATATTTCTTACATGAAATACATTCTTACAAACTTATAATTCTTACATACCATAACAGTTTACATTTACTTCTAATAATTATAACGTTCAAGACGACTTAGAATTGATAATTCAGAATACCCTCTAAAAGATAGAATCTTTAGAAATATTACAATTTTACTCTTCAATTATAGAAGCATAATAGTAGCAAAACTCACAACAATTCACTCTATTAATACAACTTCAAATTCTTAAGATATTATTTAATTATAATTCCTGAATTCAAATTTCTAAATTTATACCTAAATTCTTAAATATATTTTCTTATCTGAAACATAAATATCAATCAACGCATTTGCAAGCTTCAACGAAACCAATATTTGTTAGAAAACATTTACCTGAAGTGACATAAATGACACAATAGAAATACTATAACTAATAACCTCACTGCCTCAATATAAAAAATCCAAGGTACTTACCCGCCTGGACTGTAGAGTTGAAATTCTGATTGAAGCCTGGAACATGAAAGTGTTGAATCTCACAACTTAATTCTTTTATTGGACGCTGAAGGCACATGCACTAAATTACCACACAAACGTATATCACCACACTACACTTTCCGGACACTGATAGTCCTACAACTTAAAGATGCTGAAAATCTTCGGACAAAGGCTGTCCCACTAAACTTCAAGCGAATTGAATTTCGGATCCTGGTGGTCCTCTCTTTCAGCCGGACTGACGTCTGGAATCTTCTTTAGAAAAACACAAAGCTGAATTTCGGAGCCTGACGGTCCTTTCTTTCTTCCGGACTGGCGTCTGGAATCTTCTTTATAAATCACAAAGTTGATTTTCGGAGCCTGACGGTCCTTTCGTTCTCCCGGACTGATGTCTGGAACTTAAAAACACAGAGCTGAAGTTCGGAGCCTGACGGTCCTCTCTTTCTCCCGGACTGACGTCTGGAACTTAAAAACACAGAGCTGAAGTTCGGAGCCTGACGGTCCTCTCTTTCTCCCGGACTGACGTCTGGAATCTTCTTTATAAATCACAGAGTTGATTTTCGGAGCCTGACGGTCCTTTCTTTCTCCCGGACTGACGTCTGGAACTTAAAAACACAGAGCTGAAGTTCGGAGCCTGACGGTCCTCTCTTTCTCCCGGACTGACGTCTGGAATCTTCTTTAGAAAAGCGCGGAGTTGAATTTCGGAGCCTGACGGTCCTTTTTTTTACCCGGACTGACGTCCGTATTCTTTCTTTGTTAAGCACAAGAGTTCTCGTTCGATGACCAAACTAAAACTGCTTCGTGGATTTTCATCATACCTGCTGCCACCAAATTATTATAGCTGTAACGTTTCCGAGCTTTTATGGAAAAATAGCAAGACAGGATTGTCTTTTTAAATTTATTTAAAACTCAACAACAAATTCATTCGTGGTTAAATAAATGATGAATAGCGTAAATTGTTACATGGCTATATCTTACAGAAGGGAAGGAACGAGTTTCCCACAGTCTTTCTGACTACATGTTCATCCAACTCCACTGCTTCGTCTCTTCTCACAAAAGAGCAGCGAACAGCCGTGAACAAGTCGGCATCATAAAAGCATTAGGGGATAAAGACCCATTAGCCTTCAGGACATTCTTCCTGGCCGAATCGCTTACACCCTGGCTCTAAAAATGAGTTTCTTAAAGTTAGTCCAAAACAGGAAGTCTCTAATAATAACCAGCTGGTTGTTTTCTTAATGATTCATTTGCTGTTACAGTTTGTCACACTACTACATAATAACTTAGCAGAGGGCAGAAAAACAACATCAGAATTTCGGCCGTTTGGGGCGGTTGTGGCCGTTTGAATGAAGGACCGATATGGTCTCCAAAGAGTTAGCATGCCTGTTTTGTGACTGTTCCTTGAAAAAAATATGAATGATCAGCATAAAATATGGTTTATTTTTTGACATTTTTAAAATTTATTATTAAAATAACTACACATTTTGCAACCAATCAATCTTTCATAAGAGATAAGGTAACTATGATTTAAGCACATTTAATTTTAAAATTTGGTTTTACTACATTTTATCTGCATGCAGTAAATCGTAGCCGAATTATCTCTAGCTAGTTTTGTAATTAAAATAAAATTAAAGCTTAATGCAATGATTTTGTAATTGTATCACTGAATAAAGAAAAATCATATTATTTCGCTTCTGAGGGAAAGTTCAATGGAAAAACAATGAATAGTAGAAAGCGCAAAATCTTTATCTCCCAGTTTAAATAAACTATAGGATATTGGGAATTTAGAAATGGCATTAACAATACGAAGCGGACATTCTTCTTTGCGTTAGCTTAATCACTCAGCCATCGAAAATCTATCGAAATCTCAGAAAAATAAGCATTTACTTCCTCTTCTTTAATCAAGAAATCACTTCGCAGCAATTACTTTTTTTCCCCAATCATTGTTATTTCGAATTCAACAACGAACAAAAGCTTCAATGCTTGATGCATCCTAAAATTCATTTCCTTCTGCCCCTCAACATCACATTCGAAACTGAAAATCTACATTATGTTTCGCTCAATATCTATTAGTATCTCCGAATCTTTGGACGGCTTTTAAACGCGAATCGATAATTTGTCTTTTAAGGTTAGCGCACTCTTTAGAGGCTGGAAGCTGAAAAATTTTTAAAAAGTAAAAACATGCCAAAATAGAGAAAAGTAAGGCATGTCTGTTTTAATCGTTGCCCTCAGATTCTGAAAGGAGAGACTGTACAAAGCTGTCCTTCTCCAATCGATACGGTATCCGTTGGGAGCGAGTTGCATTACTAAAGTCGTTAACCGAATCAGAGCTGTTTGCAGTTTGGGCCCCCTGCCAGAAGGGTCATTAGTTGTTGTTTGTAAAAACGAAGAATTTAGCACTGGACGTGCAGGTTGGCTAGGCGTGTTAGATAATATGTTTATTTATTTTTTTTTCCTAATCAGAGCAGAAAAGCTGCTGTTATTTATACATTTATTTTGCAACGTGTAATTGAAGGCAGATAATACATTAATATGCATATTTCATTTTTTTAAATAAAATTAGGGAGGAGAACTAATGATAAGAAGAAAATTATCAGTACATTGGATATTACGTAAAATATCCATTTAAAACTTAAATTAGTGCATTTACATGGAAAATACAGTAGGGTTCTTTCGCTCCACTAAGTATAAAAAATGTGTATAAACGTTAATGTTTACAAACGTTTTAACAATCTACACATTATGCAAGTATGCAATCACATGAAATTGATTGTAAAGGTCATAGACACTTTAAAAATGCAGTTAATTATTTAACTTCACTCCACATGTTTATTCCAAGATAATGAGAATTAGAATAAAATGATTAAACAAGAAACATACAAGCAGGAACAAAAAAACGCCTAATTATTCACCTTCTGCAGAAGAAACATATTGAAAAAGAAGAGTTAATATTGGTACCATATAAAAGGAAATAAATGAATGAATTAGGATTATACAGTTATAACAAAGCGCAGGGAGCTCTCTGCCTAAGAGAAAGGAGGATTTCGTGGAGGATACTGTAAGGGAAAGTAGCTCAGATTCAGCACTAAAATTAACCATCCAGCCAGCGCGTTTACATGAAATCGATGCCAGCTGAACTTTCAGCATTTACTGGCCTGACCCATTCGGCCACTGGTATGGCCTAAGTGAATGAATACAAGAAGAACAGATAACCCTTTCGGAGGCAGGCCTCCTGGACTCAGGAGCTGCCGGTTGAAGAAAGTGGACGGCGTGGGACATATACCTGCTTACCTTTGTTAGACACTAGGTGCCCGGTCCTCAGTCACCTGTTACCTATCAGAGATGTGGTGAACGATTAAATCGTCACACACAGACAGACAAACGTCATTCTAAAACTAGTGAACACGTGTTATGTGAACATAATTCTTGCTTCTTCATTTTGAACCCACCACCAAAATTTTGCATCGAAAACATTACCCCCCTTATATCTCTATGTAAATAGCGGAGAAATCAAATTTATTTAAAATAATCATCAAAAACATAAAGCAAAGAGTTGTCATATCATGTACAAAAAGGAAAGCTAATCAAAATTCACTAAAAACCAGTAAGGGTCGGTGCATGTTTCTAGGGTTTTGGGACATAGGACTAAAGTTTTAATTTGGCAAAAACATAAATTTTAATAGGCAGAAATTCAAATTTCGGAATTTTTTTAAATTGGCAAGCTAAGAGGGACCAAAGCAGAAAAAATATTGAAAGGTTTCAGACAACTTTCTGCTTTTTTCAGTTTTTTCTCAGTTCTTATCAATGTTCAGTTTTCTTACTAAGATAGCTTTACAAAACGCTTTCTTTGTCCTTTTACTGCTAAAGTTTTGTGTGTTTAGTTTATTTATTAAATGTCACTTCCACGGCGTATAAAATTCGCCTCAACAGCAAAATCACAAAATATTGAAAAACATCACATCTTCAGAATTTTCGATATACAATCTCGCGCTCTGGAGATAAAACATTTTTTCTCCGTAGAGATTTGCCACTGCTTGTTTTGAGAGCACTCAAAATATAGAATAGGTTAATAATAGAAATTCAAAAATCAGATTTCCAAGTGCCCATGTTTGGGTGAAGAACTACGTTATTTAAAATTTGATGGCTCTAGGTACCACTGTTTCTCCACAATGAGAGAATAATAATGCATTTATGCAGGTTCTTCATTACTAGCCCAAAGGGCGATATTGCCTACAAGAGCTGTTATTTTCGTTTTGGCAATTTTATGTCGTCCACTATAAAATGGCCTTTCAATTTTCAGATTGTTACCAAATATTAGAGCCCTGTCTTAGATTAAAAGAAATTAAATAATGACGAATTTGCATGAATGTATGTATGTTTCTCGCACTGTAAAAAGAAAACGTACCTAGAGACATCAAATTTTGAATAATGTAGTCTTCCACTCGAATACGGGCATCTGGAAGCCCAAATGTGCAATGTGAAATTTTTTTCATTATCTATTTAATTTTTTTTAAAAACGTTAACGAATTTTTGATTAAAAAGTCAACGATTTCAAAACGAGATTTGTCAACACACTGCACGAAATAAAAGATACTTATTTCCAGCTCTCTAGACTGTCTGACAGAAATCCTAAAGTTGTGCTGTTCTTAAATATTTTGTGATATTGCTGTTGTATTGAATTTTATGGTTTTAGTTCGAAGAACATGCTATTGAATAAATGCAGATAATACACAAACCGTTAAAATAATAATAATATATATTAAATATATTATTATATTATAATATAAAATTTGAAAGCTTTCTATTTTTATTTTTGTTTTATATTTTGATATTTATTTAAATCAAATACAGGGCGATAATATGTGAAGGCAATAATTTGAAGAATTATTCATCGCTTTTAGTGATTCGACGCAAAACGGAGTTTTGAGACTAATATCCCATTAGGGACTAATGTCCCTTTAGGGATGGGAAAAAAAGGCGCTGATATAGACGAGGAGCATAATTAATTTGCAAAATTCTTCAGCCAATGGAATTTTTTTATTACAACTAAGGAACAATACAAAATTAAATGTGTACGTGCTAAAACAAACTGAACAATCCGAAAAATACATGTCATTCCACCTTGTGATTTAAGAAAATGGCGCGTCAGATAGCCAATAGTTTCTACGAGTAATGCAGCTTGAATGCTTATGAAGAAACAGATATAAGAAAAAATAATTAATAAAAACGAAATTGTGATAAACAACCAGAATTTAGGATGAAAACATTTGTCATGACTTTATTAATGGATAATACTGGCAACTTGAAAGCAGCACAAAATATCAGATAGGAATAAATAGAGAAAGAGGATTATAGCTAGAAATATATATTTCATGATAACTATACAAAATTATCAACACGCAAAATAATAATAGTAACAACAATAACAATACATACGTGACATTAAAACCTGCTTAAAGCTACAGTAATTTCCAAAATATTTAAAACAGATTTATGTATATATACATATATATATATATATACAGTTATATAGTATTATTTTTTATTCTCAGAGTACATCAGTTTCACTATTACGGTATGAAAAATGGATATTGCGCTCTGAAATTATATTATCCTATTTGGCCATTTAAAACACAAGTTGCTGCTTTTATTGTTCAACTTAATAAAAAAAGTAACAGACCATTACAACTCATGTAACAGAAATAAGAATAGGTTCAAATGATTTATGTGTCAAATATTTTTATCATAATGACTTATAATCCTTAAGCATTGCACAAGAAATAGTTTGCTTTAGATTTCTTATTTCATCGAGCATAAACTATTTAAATTAAATGCTGTCACCTGCGTTTCTTTTTAAAATAGAAAAGGGGAAGAGAATTTAATGCTTTAGCAAAGATGAATCTAAAAAGTTAACACCTCACAACTTTCATTTTTCTGTCTTCTGAGCACCGGATATTTTGTAATTCATTTAAAAAGAACTATGTTTTGCGCACTTGTTTGAAGCATTTAAATTTTCTACTTCATTTGCAGAAGCTTTGCGCTTGAAAGAACTTTATACCCATATCAAGATGAGGGAGCGAAAGAATTTATTTCAAATCCATAGTCTTAGTTACAAAAGAACTATTTAATTCTTATGCTGTTTGCTTCATTCTAAGCGATTACATTCCTTTTTTGCACTCTTGGAATCATTGAAAACTGTTTGCGAATAAAAGCGGTATGATATCGCAACGAAATGTTGTGTTTGTTGCAAAATGCTTTATTTCATGAATAAAGAACTGATGCGGAAACAACGTGTACATCAGTTCTTTCCTCCTTTCTGATATATCCATATCATTTATCGCTGTTTATCACGTCAAGTCATTTAAGCTTTTACCTACTACTATCTTTTCTTTTTATATATCTGATGCATGGATCGTTAATATATATATATCCCGCATAAACGTTTTTTTAGTGCGATACTCGCCATTTTAGGCTTTGGCCACTACTAAGGCCAGAAGCGGTGGTCATTTTATTATTGAGGTAGCAAACAGGCGGCCACCGTTACCTCCTACGGAAGGAATCCGGGATTCGAGCCGAGTTTTTTACCTGATATATCTGATGCTTTATTCGTATATATCACGAATAAACATTTTTCATGGCGGACACTAACTAGTTTAGTCTTTGGCCACTTCTAAGGCCAAAGAAGCGCTGGTGATTTTATTATAGAGCCAGCGAATAGGTGGCCAAGGTTACCTCTATGGAAGGAATTCCGGATTTGAGCCCGAGCTTTTCGGGATGGCAGTCACAGTCACTAACAACTTCCCTGTCTGGGCAGCTCATGCATAAACTTGTAAATAAAATATTGTAGCCACAGCAAAGTTTTAATTCAAGGTCTCGAATTTCTATTATATTTCACCTGATATTTTGCCATCAAAGCCTAATAATATTTCTATTATAAGTATATTAGAAGTATTTTGTCTTACATGACATTCGAAATTCCGTGCTCTGAATTTTTAAAAGATTTATTATAGTCTCATATAATTATTACCTCTCAGTAAATTATATTAACATCTTTCTAACTCATCTCCTGAACTCAACGTTTATTTTCATTCCGGCCCACCTGCGGCCAAGCGGTAAAGTCGCTGAATACTGGTAGTTCCGACCTCGGTTCGATTCCAGGAGATTCTTTCGATATCGAGATCGACCAGACACAGGTCAGTTTTCTTCAGCAGAAGAAAAGTATGCGGATTTTTTTTTCTTCTAAAGAATTCTATTGTTACTAATATCATTTATCTGGCTATGCTCAGAACAATCTCACTGCAGTCATCCTGGCAAGGAGTAAAATTCAATTGTCCTTGGAAAGAGCATTGTTAACCATATAGATGGCAGTAAGACTGTTCAGTTCCGCCACCAGTTTTGAAGGAGTGCACCCCAGGGGGTCTGAGGGTCTCTGACCTCTCTTCCCAGCTAGAATTATTTTTCCTAAAACACGTACTGAACTTGCGCAATAAATGAAAGTCGTTTACTTTAACCAGTTCCAGCAGCCGTGCGGTAAAATAATAGCTGAAGACAGCTAGTTCGGTTCGGGATCGAATTCAGGTGAACATGCTGGCTGTAGAGGCGTTTTCGTAGTTTTCTGGTAGTGTAACGTGTATACGAGCCAGTTTCCCTTAGGAAAATCCTCTACGAAGGTATCTTTCTCTTTAGGCAGTCCTTCCCTTGTGTAGTTTGCCGTAATTTAATAAACCATATCAAACCAAACCAAATTTCCTTCCATTTTATCGAAAGAAATTTTCCAACACAAAAACGTAAATTGACAGGTAAGTTCCTGGTATTAGGTTTTCTAAATGATCTAAAATCTAGACTTGTGAATCAGCATGCTTTTCTTTCCCAAAAATAGATGTCTCTTATAGATTTAATAAAGATTATTGAACTTGCGATAGTTAAATTTTACTTTAGATTTTCCGGAAAAGGAAAGTAATTTTAAAAAATAAAATAAGAAAGTAAAACAATAACATTTTTAAAATAAGAGTAATATGTTTAATGACGCATTACGTAACAGCATTTTAAGCATAAAGTGATAGCCGATCATTTTTAGAATAATCGTCATTTGCAGAAGCATCTTTGTTTAAGAAATTTTATGACAGATGTTATGTATGCCAGATACTGAAATGCTTTTTTATAATTTACGTAAGCTATGACAATCCTACTAAACCTTCTCAATATGTAATAATATCTGGAAATATATCTCTCATAATATTTTCTGTTTTCTAGCCTTCAGTATAGTATTTTTGTGATACTGAAAATTTATTCAAACTGCTATTCCTCATTTCTCTGTATCCATAATTATTTGATAGACAGGAATTTTCATGCAAATTTTCCTTAAACCATGGGGAAAATCTATGGCATCAAAGAGAAAATATCAGGAAGATTAACTAACAGAATGGCTGCCTCAGTGCTGTAATTAATGGAATGGTAGTCTCGGTGCTGAAAATAACTAAATTTCTTGACGTTTGTGACAAATTTTAAACAGATAGCTTCCAAATGCATATAAACTGCTTCCGATCTGTCATACTGATGAGGTATTCTTACAATTAGAGTTTACTGAGAAATTAGCACAAGAAAAGATATTATATCCAATAATTATTGTGTTTGATCCTTTTGGAATAATTAAGGAATTAAAACAATTGAAATATTTAATGAATAAAACTAATTATTCTAATTAGTTAAGCAAAATAATTGGAATAATTAATTATCTAAAATAACTTGAATAATTAATTCATTATAAGCTTATTTTTGAAATAATTAATTAACTTAGTATTTTTGGAATAACTAATCCCAAAGGACTAAGAAATTATTCTTTTTGGATTCAGAAAGAAATTAGTCAGATTAAGGCGTTCAATCTGTATAAAAAATAAAGTGAACAATTTTTTTAAATCATTGTTTCAGAAATGGAAACATACATCAATTTTATGTTAGAATGCATATTCCCTAAATAAAAATACGAAAATTTGTAGTTATTATTCTATGACTTAAGCAAAAAGGGTTCGCTTAAAATTCTTGAAATTTTTCCTGATAATTGATCGAGTTAGCTTTAAAGAGATGATTGTATCTTCAGTTGTTTGTAATTATTTCTTAAACAGTTTTTTCAAGAAAAATTATTCATATTAATTATTATTTATTAATTAATAATTGCCTTAATTTTAAATTACTGCCTTAATTTTAAAAGTCTTTGAAATTTAATTAAATTTACGTTATAATATTTTATTTCCTTATTACCACATATTCATGTTTAATTGTTTCCAAAAACTGAGTATTTATTTCATCAACAAAATATTTATTAGCCCAATGGGGCGTTAACTCGTAAAGGCTATTAACCCCAAAACGGCCTTTTGCGTCCTTTCACTATAAATGTCCGTTTCAGTTTTCGAATTCATGCCACCAGATAATATTTTCGTGTATTATATTTAAAGATATTAAATAATGCATGAATATTTTTTGCATTGGAAAAACAATGGTACCTAAAGACATCAAATTTTGAATAACGTAGTCCTCCATCCGAATATGGTCCTGGAAGAACGAATTTGGAATATTGATTTGTTTTATTGCCTGCTTCAATACAAAAAGCTTTAACAACATTTGTCAAACTTCAACAAATTTTTTATTAAAAAATTCAACGATTTCAAAGCAAGCATTGCAACAGTGTACGAAAAAAAAACTATCTCCAGCGGGCAATAATGTCTACCGAAAAGTTTAAAGATATGCTGTTTTTGAATATTTTTAGTCCAAAGAGGTATTAGCCCAAATGCTCTCGAAACATGCATGAGTGTGTAAATGAAAAAACAAAGACGCCTTTTAATCTAGTTAATATATAATCCAAAAGCTGTCAGGTTTAAAAAAGTGAGTTTTTTATGCATAATGATTTACAATAGGTTTCGGTATTCCTTAAACTGTGTTTTAATTGGTCGTCTTAGTTTAAGTGTGCTAAGAGCAACTTAGTCGATATTAAGCAGTTTTAATTACTTATTATTAAGCTTAGTATTCTTTTTTCTACATCTTTTAGTAGTTTTTATTGTCAGAATAACTCTCAAAAACATGACAGTTCTTTCCATGAGCCAGTCAGTGCTGTTTCATTTATTATTTTGAAATCGTAAATCATAAGAAACTGTATCAGTGAGTAATGAGCAACGGTGTCAATCATGAGCGTCATATGTAACTTGAATACAATTAACAAATCTGCAAAGCGAAGTTAGCAGATCTCATAAAACCATTATTCAGTCGTTTAATGGAGAATTTGGATCATGATCTGAAATGTGCTTATTTGCTCTCTTTAGAAAGCGAAAGGAAATCTAGAAACTGTTGGAAATAGTTGTATACACATTTTAAAGCCAGCTGAGATATAAAAACATGTAAATTTATTCTGCATACAATTTCCGTAATATTATATTGAGATAATAATAACAGTTAGCAATGATAAAATGACATGTGTAATTTATAAAGACAAACAGTAAATGCCACATTTTAATTTAGTGTTACCTGTTAATGTTATAATGTCCTAGAATTAGATATTTATTTTATACCACTATATTCCCAAGCGAAATAAAACCCATTTAAAGACTCATGTTCATTAAAAACTGAAATTGTCAAGAAACAAACTGCTTTCTAAATAAATATTAACATTTAATCTTATTACGGAAAATTACGAGTGCAGACAACTCTAATATAATTATTTGTTTCTCAATAGACTTTTGGCAGCAGCAAATCTCCGAGAGAAAAATGATAACAAAGCCAGTTAGAGGAATTTGGTGCAGATAAAAAATTCTATAATTGTCTCAAAGAACATATTCTCAGACGTCAAACTAATGTGAATTCTAGATAATGCGTCATTCTGATAATTGAAAATATTTTTAATAATAATATTTTTAAATACTAACTGTAAATAATAATCCCCAAGGTATCAAACACAGGAGAAAATCATTGCTTCTGAGACAAATCTTTAAATATTTAAGCGTCAGTTTCTTACCAATATTAGTTGACATCTTCTTACAAAAAACTTGCCAGTGTTACGTTTTCATGTTAGAGGTAGAACTACTTGCAATGCAAACTTTTCTATTTCGGCTCTAGATACACTGCGAAAAAAAAAATCTGAAATGTTTCAGGTTTTAAATTACGTCTAAAGTTGCGTTTTTTTATCATTTTGTGTGTTACCCTTATTTTTTAAGTATCATGTTCTTGGGCACTTAAACCATAAAACTCAGTTCAAAAGCAATATCACAAAATAATTTTAAAATGAGCATATCTTTAGAATTTCTGATACACAGTCGCGCGAGCTGGTGATAATTGTTTTTTTTTTGTATGTACAACGTTGCCATTGCTCGCTTTAAAATCTTGAGTTTGTTAATCAGAAATTCGTTAAAGTTTTATAAAATATGAAATCGATAATAAAACAGATTCCAAATTTAGGCTTCCAGATGCCCATATTTGGGTGGAAATGCTCAATATTCAAAATTAGATTGCTCTAGGTAGCGTTGTTTTATCACAATGCGAGAAACATACGTAGATTTATGCACATTCCTCATTATTTAATATCTTTAAATATAAAACAGGGCGATAATATTTGGTGGCAATGCTTTGAAAAGTGAAACAACAGTTTTAGTAAATCGATAGAAAATTCCAAAGGTCCTTCTGGGCAAATTGCCCCTTTGGACTACAAAAAAAGAAAAAAAAGTACAGTTTTATATCTCCCGTTCTACTGGACCGATAGACGAAATTGAATTTTCATTTTCCATGTGTCTAAAGCACGACTTATAATATATATTACATTTATATATAGCTTTACTCTAACATAGGTATTTTGACTGAAAATCTCACTTTTCATGAAAAAACGTATATCTTTTTCTGGCTAAGCACGAACGTCTAAACTAAGCAGTTTCCTATCCTTCTCATATTTGAAGATCAATTTCACGTATTTCAAAATTCCGGGAACATTTAAAAAATTATTGTAGCTAAACATCATTTCAAAGCGTAAAGTTGCAAAATCTTTTCTTATAGGAAGTGTGACGTGTAGTTCTATGCATCATCGCTAGTAGATACCATAATCAAGATGGCGTTTTAGGGACCTGAGAAGGCTTTTTGCATGCTAGAATTTTACAAAATAAAGAGTGTGGCGCACGTCCAACTAAAATCTGGGAACAATTACGGAAAAGGAGCAGCAAACAGAAAGACAACTGGTATGCAAAGTTTGCTGAAACTGTATGTTTAAGTGCCACGAATAGAGGTGTAAATGCAAATGACTTTGAAGGAGTGAGAGAAGCTTTCATAAAGAGTCCGAGAAAATCCATTGCTGCAAACTGAATCAGAGAACTTTCTCTTTCAGTTAGATGGTGTCCCCCACATTTTCACCGTGATGTTAGGCATACCTGAATACAGAGCTACCTAATTGTTGGATTGGTCGTGGTGGAGCAACAGACCATTGTCTGCTAAAATGGCCTCCTAGGTCTTCGGATATCACCCCTTGGGATTTCGTTTTTTGGGGGAGGGAGGCTTATGTAAAAGACCTTGTTCTGTTCTAGGTGATGTTATGGAACTGAAAAGGAGAATTGAACAAGTAGCAGCCACAGTCTCGTAAGACACTTTGCGCCGTGTGTGGCAAGACTTAGGTTATCTCGTCGACGTTCATAGGATCACACATCGTTCCCACATAGAGTGCTTATAAAATGAATGTTGTTGAAAAATACTTACAACTTTACTCTCTAAAATGTTGTAATTCGTTACTTGTAATGTTACTCGTTTGGCTAAAATAAATTTTTTAAGTGTTTTCGGAATTTTGAAGCACGTATTTCAGAAATATATGATAAAAAATTCCGATGTCTACACCCCATCACTTCCTTATAAGGAACATTAAATTATACGCAATTTACCTGCGTTTTATTTAAACGTTTAATCATTTTCTTTATAATTCACTATATTTATTTATCCAAGCAGCACTTCGACGCTAATTCACTTAACAGCGTTACATCTCATTCCTTTTATAACTCATAGTGCGCAAAAATTATAGCATCTGAAGAATTACCACAAGTTTTATTCAAATACTATAATAAATATAGAACGATGTATAAAAGAAATTAAATAAATAAAAAAGAAACATTTTTGATAGACGATTCAGCGCCGCTTACCTAATGCGCATGCGCTACTAATTAATTCATTTCTCACTTCGCGGTAAGGCAAAAATACGTAAAAATTCAAAATATTTTCATTAAAAATTGAAAGAGATAGAAAAACATAAAAAACTACAGTCGGAACATTTAAAAAAATTTTTTTTCATAATTAAAATTACGATTTGTATGCAAAAACCAGCTAATAACTAACATGATAATTCCAGAATGAATTGAGTATAATTTAATTCGCAATAATAAAAGAAGACGTTACTTTGTTGTTCCGAAGCTTAATTTCTCTAGATTGGCAAAAAAACCACTGTTCTGCTCAGCTTCAAATGTAAACAAATATGGCCACTATCATAATCAAAAATTAGGCGCAGCCGCACTTAAAAAAATTTTTAATTGTCCATAATTCCACAACTATTACATGCAGGTTAACTAAGGGCATAAAAATCTTAACCGAAAGATAAGAACAACTTAATTCAATCATTTTTAAAGCAAAAAATGCACAATTTGCAAACTTAGAAGAATAAAGAAACTGTTCTTTCTGAGCCGTAACAGAGTGGATATATATATATTTATATATATTTGGTGCGACCGATTTCACCCAAAATGCGAGGTGCGCATCTACATGTTATAGCAGCCCTATATACAAAATTTCAAAGTTCTGAGTCTCCTCGTTTTTGAGTTTTGCGAAATACATACATACATACGTACGTACCTACGTACAGACGCCATGAAAAAATCTTTTCAGAATCCATTTTAAATCAGTTTTACTATTTTTATTATTTTGGGCAGAAGAGTCTTTTATTTTGTCCTTACGTACGGATGGCACTCAAAAACATCGTTAAATTGCATTCGATAGCGATCAAAATATATGTTTTCCTTGAATTATGATAACCGAAATTTTTCGCGATTACTTTACTTCCTTTTTACTTCGTACAAGGATGTAAAAATGTATGTGAAGGTACAGAAAATACAAGCTATCTATTATATTTAAAATTACTTGTATCGGAAGCATTCTTTCTTTGACACATTTCTGCTCAGTATCACTTGTAACAGAACTAACTATTTTTAAGACATCATTAAACCGCCATGTTAGGAGGCAAAGGAAGAAAAGGTAAAGAAAATATATGAGGATTTCTAGACTAGAACACTCAGACGAGAAATACAGTAGCAGGGATTTAAACTCACTCGTAGCCTAATTCAGTAATCCTCATTGAGAATGGACTAGGAGTTCTAAAGGAAATTCCTGAATTATTCATAGGTGGTCACTGGGTTATTCTTAACATTTCTAAGCAAGGATTTAGATCGAATAAGGTGGCACCTTCATTGAAATATTTTTCGGCTTCTAAAAGTAAAGTACCATCCATGATTTTTTTTATATTTATTCGTTTTTTTTAACTATCTCTGAGATCGCTGTAAAAAGTTGTCAAACCAAACCCAAAGACATTTCTCAATAAAAATCACTTCATTTCAGTTTCATTAAACTAGATGCAGAATTCAATTTATTCTATGCCTAAATTTCCAAGCGAATATAATAATCCACGTGTTTTAATTTACACGTCTAATAGTCTTCTTTTTTATTTTTGCTAATGGATAAACACAAAGCGCCCAAAAGCCATTATAAAGATCTGTGTTGTGCTGTTGTGGCTAATTTGACTTTTCTGATCTAATCAGAACAAGCGTACAAATTGTATCTCGGCAAGGAGTGCAAGATTTAGTCTGTGGGCTGACATGAGACTTGTAAATCATATTACGAACTGGCAAAACTGCACGGAAACGATGTCCAGCGCTCGAGACTGTTTATCGAAAATTTAAAAAAATATGCTGTTTTTAAATATTTTAAGTTAAAAGCAGCTTATCTGAAATGCTCTCGAAACATGTATGTGTTTGTGAATGAAAAAAACGCCCGTTTGGGCGTAGTATAAAATCTGAAAGTTTGCAGATTTTATTTTTATTTTCGTCTAATCTTAAAAATAGCAAACTATAAATATTTTTGTCTCTTCAAACATTTTTATCAATGCTTTCGAAAATAAAGGCTTGTTCTGTGTGCATAATGTATAAGCATTTATACGCCGTGACCAAAACATTGGAATATATGTATATTAATTGTACACACACATACATATATGCACTGAAAACAGTGATCTGTTTAAATGTTGCATAAAAGTTTCAAAAGATTTTTTAAATACAGAAATATAATCCTAAAATATTTAGGTACAGGCTATAGATATAATAAAAATATTATTTTTCCTTATTGTTTCTTCTAAACAGGTAAAGTATAGATAATTGTATAATAGGGAAAATTCGCTTATATGCATATTTAATAAAATTAACTAAACATGCTATTTCCAAATATAAATTTTTCTTGTCATTTTCAAGTAAATTATTTTCTAGTATAAAATTTTAGTAGTTTTTATCAGTTTTAATTAATTGTCTAGCATTCTGATAGTCCATGAATTAGATTTGAAAAAGAGAAAAAATCTTGTTTCCTTTGTATTTACAAAAATTCCTGATATCACATATTCTTTTCCTATGTTTAATAAATGTTTATTGCTTTTTTGGTTAATTAACTATACATTAAGAATAAATATATCGTATCGTTACTTATTTTTATAATTATTTAAATAATTAAAAAAATTCTGAAAACTCTTAGATTTTACATTAAACCCAAAGGGAGTTTTTACGTTTCTTGTGTTTTATTAAATATTATTAAATTCATTTATTTTATTAAATATTATGTTCTTCGAATTTAAACTATAAAATCCAATTCAACAGCAATATCGGAAAAAATTTAAAAATGAATCTTTAGAATTTCCTATACGCAGTCTCGCGTGTTGGAGATAATTTTTTTTTCGTACAGTGTTGCCATTGCTTGCTTTGAAATCGTTGAGTTTCTTAATAAAAAATTCGTTAAAATGTTACAAAATATAAAATCGATAATAAAATAAATTCCAAATTCGAAATTAGGGCTTTCAGATGCTCATATTTGATGGAGGGTTACGTTATTCAAAATTTGATGGATCTAGGTACCGTTGTTTTATCACAATGCAAGAAACATACATATATTTATACATATTCTTCTTTATTTAATTTCTTTAAATATAATACAGAGCTGTAATATTTGGTGGGAACAATTTTAAAAGTGAACCAACATTTACAGTGAACCAATGGAAAATAATCAAATATCCATGTAATTTGGAATTTAAATAAAACCGTTTGGTTAAATTATCCGAATAAAGAAAATATGTGCAAGATTATTTTAAATGAATATTATTCAGGTTTATTATCCAAATGTAAATGCGTCAGATTTCTGCACAAGATTTAGACTAAACTACATATACATCATATTTTGCCGAGATCATCTTCGAAGATGCAGCAATGGCGCTCATATGAAAGACAGATAACAAGATCGAATATGTTTGTCGCCAGTGTGAGCATTCTCTTCCATGAGCTCCATTGTAGTCTAACATCTCTGTAACAATACATTACACCTTTCAGAAACGCTCTTTTATCGATCAGGAAAGGATTCTATTTCAGTAGATTTCCCAGCATTCTTGTTACTTAACGTATTGAGCATCGCTTCCCGCATTGTGGTATAGTGTCAGCTCAATATCCGGTTAGAAATGTGATGTAACAGTATTTATACAAACAGAATCTTAGAAAGATGAATAAAAGGCTTTATATAGAAAACAGGGCTTTTAAAGTTAACATTCACACTAGCTGGAAGTCACCAGTTGAAACTGGTATTTTTTATCAGAAAGATTTCAAAAAATAAGAAATGCGGCTTCTGAGATTTATTACGAAACGTAGCAAATTGTATTCCATGTGTATGCAGAAGAATATACAGCAATGATAATTTATTTAATAAAAATTTCGAGCACTGCTATTTAAACTTATTGATATACTAGCGGAAGTATACGACGCTAGTTAAGTTAGATTGAGAGTAATGCATCTAACAACAAAAAGAACATCACCGCTGTAATTCTTCTCTAATATCGATGCAAAAATAGGATTCATAGCCATACATTTTTCAGTCTAATGCGATATGGAACCCACGTAAAACATTTCGATATAAAACTAATTCTCTCTCAATATATCAACAACAATGCCACGTAGTTTTCAATGATTTTCGTTTTTCTAATTAAATGGTCGTAAAAGCTCAAGTTCGATCCAATATTTCATCTATAATTTTAATCGATTAACTGTGGCAAAACATTTATGATAATTGATCAGATATCAATAACAAAAAACACACGCAAACAGGCATTTCTCTTTATATGTATAGATTTTGATAAACTACTGAATTTCAGAATAAAAAACTCTATGATTTGAAAGCTAGCAGTAGCAACACTTTCCGAAGTAAAGCATTCTGATCTCCAACGCGCGAGACAGTTGCCACTCGGGAAACAGTGTGCGAGAATTAGCGCTTTCAGAGTTTTTAATTCATATTTCGGCTGATTAAAGTCATAAGAAAGTGGGAATAGTCAAAATAGCTTCCCACGAAGTTTTGGAATCCGGAATAATGTATATAATATTTGGGAATGCTATTTCTATTTCGTCGTAAAACTTGGAAATTTTTTATTAACAAACTCTTGGATTTGAAAGAGAACAGTGGCAACAACTGTCGAAATAAAGCAGATTTTTATCTCCAGCTTGCGAGACTATTGCCACTTGGAAAATAAGGCCGAAAATTATCGTTTTTCCAAGTTCTTAATTAATATCTTTGATTTTAGCTACCTTTTTTTGAAAACTGTGGACGACAACTTTTTCCAGGACCCAGAAAAGAATTCTAGAAAGTTTGGTGACGCCAGCTGTAGTAATGGCTGAGTTATTAGAGGACAAACAGAGAGTCATCCTTCTTTATTATGTATATAGTGATATTATATATATAGATAGATAACATAAAACAAGGCGTGAATATACCCACACTTATTAAAACATATTTTTTATATTCTGTGGTGTTAAATATATTTCTGTAGAGTAACTGCGTTGCTTATGAAAATGAGAATAAAAGATTAATTAATTCACAAGTTAATTAAAATTTAACTGCGAATTCATCGTTTAAGTTTACGAAAGATATCTGTTTAACTTGAGGGATATATTCATGTAGGAGTTTGTAAGAGAAATTCCAAACAAATGAATTAATTTAATTAAGTTCTAAGGATTAATTTCGGGACCAAATTCAGCTATCAAATTACCATATTCGTTGAAATATCCCTTCCAAATATAAGTCTGCGAAGTCTCATTCTCAAAAAAAAAAAAAGAGCTCTGTATAAGAAAATATATGAAAATAAGAAAATATACATCATTTATAAATGGTTACTTATGCAGAAGTTTTGCTTCTACAAAATATGGCTAATAAAAAGAGATAAAACTGACAAAAAATCTAGGAAAATTATGCTTAACTAATACATATATAGTTCAAAATTTACTGTCTTTTGGGATTTAATATTTACATCCCTCTTCTATAAAAACATTCGAACACTGCTTGCAATACAATTATTAAGCTTCTCATAACTTAATTTCCAATGTCCTGCGGCAGATAAATAAATTCTTTACTTTTTTGAGTGATATTATTTAGCTGTTATATTTAATAGACTTAAGAATAAATGCAAACTCATAAATAATCATTGCCTCTCAGATCGTTGAATATATTAATAATTACTGTTCCAGTTATAGAGGAAAAAGAACTTCAGGATTTTAGGCATCGAATATGTTGTATTTTATTTAATATCTGATTATCTATTACGTGTTATTGGTGATAGGACTTAGGACAATTTATTATTTAAGCAATATTAAACCGTGCTTTTAATGATAATTTATTACTCAAGAAAGATGAAATAATACCAAGAAAAATCATGAATAACATAGTTTACATATCTGCATCTACGATAAGTGAACGTATAGGGGAACTACTGATATTTAATTGTTCATTTATTCAAAAGTAAACCCATCGAGATTTTTTCGGAATCTTTCCATTACTGGTCTTCTTTATGTAATATTTATATTTGCTAACATGCTTTAATAAAGAAGCTTCAAAATCATGATTTGTGAGTCTGACGTAATTCTAAAAAAATTCTTATTGAAAGGATTTTTCAATATTTAAAAAAAGGAACGAAGCCTCAGAACGCCTAAGTTAAATGCTCACAGATTTCAGTCATTTTTTTCAGCAAAAGAAAAATGTGCTTATATCATTCCCGTTCAATTTGTTTCACTTTTAAAAGACGAAAAGACATTTACCAATCTGAACGAAAAATCAGTCATCTTAAGCTTAAACTTATTAAGCATTTTTAAAATTATTTAGTTGGTTATTCGTATACAATCACGTCAAAATTTTCTCTGATTTAGTTTTTGACGTTTCTATCTAGAAAGCAAAATTCGAAGTATACTGTGATGACATTTTTTTAATCTGAAAATTAAATTTAAATTATTACTTAAAAATTGTTTTATAAACCAAGTCCCGAACTGAAAATCACTATACATCATTAAGTTTCATTTATTTCTGTAAGCTTTATTTTTACTACTGTAAAAGTATTGATCAGAAATCAATAACGAAAAAACACACACAAACAGATATTCCTTTTTATATGTATAGATTTTACTTGTTTATTTGTTGTTTGACTTCTAAATTAATAATATAAAACCAATTTGATTTTTTTAATCTAAATAAAGACGTAGGGGAATAAAAACATTATCAACTCTGAAAACTAGATTTGTTAATAAATTGAACTAATAAGAATATATGGTGCTCAATTTCATAAAAAAATATTTTAATAATTTCGTAATTCAAAAGTAATTACGGATGTTCCTCAACGAGACGTAAACTTGTGTTCTAAGAAACTCCCTTGCAATACATGGTCTTGAGTATAGAAAAACCTTCATATACTCAAAGAGCAAACATTTTTTCTCAAGGATGCCGAAAATATGTCCTTTAAATAAGAAATAGAAAAATGAACATAATTTTTAAAGAAAGAAATTAATATTCATTATGCTATCTATCGGGCAAAATAAGACTAACTCAAGATTATAAGATTAAGGTTTTAAAAAGCATGTGAAAACTAAATCAAAATTAACCATCACGTATTAAATTTGATTCATTTTATTCAATTTGGAAGATGTTGAGATTTTCCGTGGGAAGTACAATCATAGGCCTTCGTTGAGCATAAAGAAAGTTCAGTTACGCGATATGTGGGGTTGGGAATGGACAACATAATACTATATGTGATACTATATGAATACTATATGTAATAGATGGTACTATGTATTGCAATTTATATGTAGTTCATTGAAGTGTTTGAATTCAAATTGTGGAGTTATTTTAATGAGTGCTTGCTACAAAAGGCTTCATTAGAAATTACCGCAAATACAAGGATGTAGGTTTTGGTGACAAGATGCGGCGAACTGAAATTAAAAGAATGATCTGATGGCCAACAATGATTGATAAATCAAGTATTTAAATATTTAAACTGTCTTCGCAAAAAAAAAAAATTCTTTTTTGTTCTCCTCCCCTTTCATTTTTCTTTAAGTTTTATTTAGCATTTCCGGATTATGCGGGAAAAGATGGCTATAAATTCCTAAAGGACAAAATTTCAAAACAAACACTGAAATATTTAAAGGCCGGAAAAACGTGTTAATAGGAGAAAAAATAGACTATGGAGAATCCATATGGTTTCTTAAGGAACAGAAGAGGAAAATGTAATGAGAGTGAGATTAATGAAGGAATTTTCTTTCAGTATATTTTAAGGTTTTGAGCAACAAAAGAAAATTTCTGCTAAGAGCAACGATGTTTAAGTAACTTCCTGAGCAACAGAAGTGTGCGAAAGGACATGAAACACCTCAGAAAAGAAAGATGTCATTTTTGTTTAGTAACCTGTCAAGAATTAGTATGAAAACAAAAGCGAGCAGGAAACAGTTTCCAATAAACTGTTAAATATAAATTCATCGGGTATTACTAGCATTTTTAAAGGAAACGCAATTGGAGGTATTTAATTTCAAGCGTGACATGATGGGTCAAACGAATAGAATGCACAATATTTTGGAAAACTGGATAGGTGAACCGATGAGTGATGATAAAACTGATGAAAACTAATGAAAGATGATAAATCGTGTTTTCGTTTCGTGCGATAAAAAAGAAAGCTAGCTAACCTAAATACTATGATACTATGTGTATGGGCGGAGGACGCGTAATGCTCATGTTTGTGTTTTGTATCGCGAGGACCCAAAAATGAAATATTTATTTCAATATGTGCGACAGTAGTAGTTGGTGGTTCCTTTTCTGTCAGTTAGAATAAAGTGCTGTTGGTTTATGTAGTTATATGAAAATTATGCGCTGTTGCAAAAAGCTCCTTTTGCTGTTTCACAATCTTGCCACAATTCAGAAATCATTGGTGACATTACAGAAGAAAAATGGCAAATATCCTGAACTGTCCAGAATTCAATTCTTGTAGAAGATTTAACTGACAGAGCAACGGCACTTGGTGCATTTCGAACTGTGAAACAAGAGAACAAGGATTATCAGTCCCCGAAATCTTAAATAAAATCATTTACTACATTTACAAATATAACCCCGTAAATGAAGATATTACTTGTTTGTGATCGGGAGATGAAGGCCATGCTTCTTTTATGGGACGCGTATTGCCTCCTCAAAGGAGTTCACCTGCAGTTCAGCCGGGTAATACACAACTGCAATTTTAAAAATTCCAGCAACTAAGGAACCCCACTCCCGCCCTCCAGTGTCTCAACTAGTTCTGTTTGTAACACATTACGCGGCGCTACCGGTTCCAACTTTTCAAATTCATCCCACAATAAAAATCCAAAATCGACTACTGAAAAAATTGCGTTTACAAAGATTAAAACAAATCATTCTTTTAACTGTATCGGAACACATGCGTATGCGCGATACTTGTTATTATTAATAATAATATTAAAATGCAAACCCACCATGTACATGCACCCCTGTGTACAGGGAATCCGTGTACATGGGTCTCTGTTATTCACCAATCATAAATTCCAGTTGGTGTTATTCATCCGTGAACTAACTGGCTGTTTCAATTTGCCGACCATGAAACGAAGCCCATGAGTTGGATTTCTTTGAACATTAATGTTGCTAACATAGAACATAGTAGATTGTCCAAAGCTGGAATCTGCGCCCAGCTTCGATTTCAACTAATTTTGGAATTCTAATGGCATATGCACTTACGACATTAAAATATATCAATGATATATTTCTACCCATGTACCCTTCAACATTACGAATACATTCATGCATCGAAACCTGGCATTAACTCTATCACTTCTAGCAAACTCTCATTGCGCTATTATATAATATTTTTTCCAGAAGCAAAACTTGGTATACTTTCGCTTCAAGTAAAATTCATCACAAAATCTGCCGGTTTATATACGATGCAATAAGAACAGTTTGATGCGGTAATTTGAAAATCTGGTGACGTGTTTGTTCTGATGATGACAATGTTCGTCTATGTCCATATATGGAATTAAAAACAGAATTATAACATGACAAACCTATTAGCTGCCACCGAAAGAGCCTTTCAATATTTGATAGTCGGATTTTAAGCATTCAAATTTACAAATAATAAAAACAAGGGGTATATAGCCCTTCCAGCTCACCTTACTCCGAGCTTGCTTTGATTGTGGAGCAGACCTTCCATATAAACATCGCAAGACGAGTTGTAATGTATATTGAACGCTATATTAAGTCCCTCAGGCTGATTGATCAGACATTTGATCTGCATTCAATCCCTGAGATGGAGGATGTCATTAAACGTATTACAGGCAAGCGCTACGTTTCTAAAATCGATTTAAAATCTGCATAAGAGAGATTGAAACATACAAAACTAGTTCTGCGACAACCGGAAAGCATTAAAAATTTATCTAAATGCCATTTGGGGCCACTAATGGCCCATCTATAATGACAAGAAAGATTCAATTAGTTTACAAACAGTTAGCACTTTATAGTGTAAATACACACATTGACGATATTTTGACTTCACATGACTTCAGCTACCATTTAAAAGTACTTTACTCGATTCTCGAAGCAACTCATAGTGCTGGATTCAAGTTGACACCAGGAAAATTAATATCCAAAATCACTCTTTTTAGTTAAATCCCTGAAGATCCTTAACACCCTGATCCTGATAGCACAGCATCAGTTGACCGCTACTCGACTCTCAAATCAATTCATGGGATACGTTTTGCATATCCAATTCGAAAACACATTCGTAATTATGCAGTTATTGCCAAATTACTCACAAATATTCTGAAAGGATTAGAAAAGAAGGTGGTCAATGCTACCATTGTTTTAACAAGTGAACAATAGCGTACGTTCCAGTCTTAAAAACTGTAATTGCTACAGCATCCATTCCTAAAGAAAAGATTGCTGATGAAAAGATCTTAAAGATTGCTGATGTTTGTAGAAACTGGTGCATCTTATTATGGTCTAGATGTAGTTTTATCTAAAAGTCAAAATGGAAAGCACTGCGTCGTTAAATATGCATCATACACTTCGAAATGCTGTAAAACGCGTTATCATAAATATGAGCTGGACCGTACTCTGGGCTGTACACTAGATTATACTCTGGGCTGTACTCTGGACTATACACTAGATTATACTTTGGGCTGTACTCTAGACTATACACTGGGCATTCATTTTGAGACTTCGCCTGAATCTTTTCTGTCACAAGCTTCAGCTCACCACAGACAACTATGAAATCGCGTATGTTATTGTGACATCCGCAATTATACTGGTAGATTTGATTCAATACGGCTTTGAAACTATCCGCCGATCCGGCAAGTAAAATCTCATAGATTATCGTCTTTCACATTGTACAACATCGCCAAATTATTTCACAGTTACTGCAAACTATGAATCAGAAATTTGTGCAAAACAGATTCGTGATAATTTTGTTAGTATGTTTTTCACTTAGTTAAAAAGGAAGACCCTAGTTAAATGAAAAAGTCGGTCTAACGAAATTATAATATCGATAAAAATACGATAAATATGTACGAGTAAAGGACAATGCATCGAAATCAATAGTAATGATTCCGTAGGCAATGCAAAAACAAACCGTACATTGGTTGTCATGCTGATGTTGGACATTTGAACGCCAAAAATATTCTGCACGGCTTACAGTAACGGTATTGTTACCCATGCGAAAGGACTGTAAAATATACTTTCGAAATTATCACAAATGTCAAATTGTCAGCCGCTGAACTGTTCTTGCCTACGGCTTATTGCAGCACTTGCCTCTTCCAGCAACACCACAGGAAATTGTTTTCGCTGCTTATATCATTTGCTTACCAGAAACTGAAACCAGGAACAATAGCATTCTTGTCAAGTATGACTACGCCGCATGATATGTGGCTGTAACACATTACGTATCCCTCTCCACGTACACAGTGACTGATGCCCTGTGTCTTAACACTAAATATATACTTATATAGCTGATAAATACACATTCACATAACCCACCGAATATGTAGCTATCGCTCAGTCTAACCGCATTTACTTCACGCCATACACAACGGAGTATGTAAAAATATAGAAGCACACAATCAACGACACCGTATTATTTGCCACTAGCTAACAGCACTATAGAACAAGCCAATGACATCATTCCATCAACTTAAAAACGAAAAGGCTAGAAAAATATTCAAATAACGTGGATGCATTTATTCCAAGGCATTACTGACAATTAATACTACGGGAATGAAGTCTAAGACTCCACAACTTACTATTCTACGAAATCTTCAATTTATTTCGACCTTGGATATGAGGCATGGCTTTCTTGCGTTGTCCAGGTTCGAAGTGGCAAATTATATGTGCATGAAACATATCTAGCGAACAAACGCAGAACCCATTCGTTTAAAATTGGAGATCTTGTATTATAGAACTAGCCGAAACTAGAAGATCATCAAATCTTCTAAAAATTCAAGCGATATTTGTTTTGCTTTTCCAGTTGGGATTCTGTGCTACGAGATCAAACGTACACAGAAAAGGTTTTTTAAAATTGTTTCACTGGACAGCTTCGTCGTCACTTCAAGCGATATATGCCAATCAGTGAAAAAAGAAGAGGTTTCAAACTAAAATTTATTCCGGCGTTTTGGCTGTCAAATTTTATTTTCAATGAATCCGATTGTAAGACTTGCATCGGGAAACCTGAGAAAAGGGATTATTTATTTGAATGTAGGTGGCAACAGTAGATGATAGTTCGGTTTTTGCCAGCTAATAAATTGGTTTTGGTTAGTACAGTCAGCGTTTTAATAAACGGATGCTAATCAACTTTATATTTCCATTTCAAAATTATATTAAGGCATTAACCTTCCATTTTCAAGCTTTTTAAGTTTTAATTTGTATTCCATTAATTTTCATTTTGCTAGATTAATGACACTGCAGTTTTTGTGTCGTTTTTCTATTTCTATTTATTTTGTATCCTTTTTATGCATATCGAAATAGTATACTTCTGGCTACAGAGCAAAATACTTTTACCCCTGGATGACTTCGTGCTTCTTGTCTCAAAATGCATAGAAATGTTATTAATGAAGCCAAGTCTGCATTTTACGGTAATTTAACTTTCGAAATGGCGTCCTTTGAACTGACATGCATCAGAAACATATCTAACATGAGCAACCTATCGAGTGGCATATTTTTATACACTACATTCATAACCTCGGATGGATTAGAATGCTTATATTAAAATTTTGTTCCGTATTATGCCACGTAGCATTATTGAATATTCCTTTTAATTTATTGATCAATTTTCTGAATTTATAAATCAATAAAATTATTAGAAATTCATTACTGTTAGTAGATGAAGCTGAAAATGTGTTGCATCAAATATATTTGAAAGATTTAACTGAAATTAAATTCTGAATGATGAAGAAGCTATGGTTATATTACCTTATAATGAAACAGATAGAAAAATAGACAGAAATAATTTAGACATTGTCATCTACTGAGGTTTAAAAAGGTAAAAATTAAAAATTTCCCAAATGATGTCAGGTTTTGTCTTTTGCAGCGCTTACCTTTACCTTTGTACAATAACCAGTTGCTTTGTACAATAACCAGTTAACCAGTTAACAAGCCTATATCGGCTTATAAGTATTTTTGCTCATACGCTCTGAATAGGTTATTTCCAACAACCTTTTAGTAAACAAAAAAACAAGAGACAATTGAGAATTCAAAATATGTTTTCTATTGAATATGTATGTCTTTCCTATCATGCCCAAAACAAAGTAATTGTGTATCAAGCCTTTTTGAATTTGAATCTACTTTAAATAAACTGTAATTTTGGTATAAGAATCCTTGGAAGCAATTGCTGCAAAAATACATCGTAATTAATATGACTACATTTATTCGTTTTCTTTAAAACCAAAATACACGAGAAATAATACGAAAATATACGCTATTTTTTCACGGATAAAAAATAGCGAAAAGAAATTGGGAATTTAAATCGATCCTCTAAAATGCAATACATTCAGTAAAAAGAACTTAAACCACTTTAATAAATCTGGGGAAAGAATCCAACGAGATTAAATTACTCTGTCTTTTACTTTAACATATTCGGTTTGAAATGAAAATTATTAAAATCACATTGAAGACATACATTAAGAATAAAAATATACCTTATTTAATTTTACAATCTGTCTAATTTTTATATGCAACAAAAAATAGTTTCCTCTGAAATTTCATTTCTTAATCATACCCTCTTTATCAACTTTTTCAAAGTTGTCAAAGTTGACTTTTCTTTTCAAATCCCACTTCACGGCTTACTTTTACTTGTATTTGCCAGATGCAAGCCAACTAAGATTTTGTATTTTGATCCTGTGAAACTAAAGTCAATATAACTTAAGAGAAATAGATTAGTTCTATTTTTTTTCCTTTCTTACGAAATTCGACGTGAGATGAAATTGAATTCAGCACTTCTTCATATGTTGACATATCATCTTGGAATGCTATTTCTTTCTCTTTTCTTAGCTGAAGAAAGAAAATTCATTTGTGTTCTCTGAGAACGAAGCTAAATATGTCTTTGATTTTTTTTTCTTTTGTTACATTTATTTTCTTTTCTTCATTTTTTTGGAAACCGATGTAGGAAACTGGTTAATACTTTTTTCTGTATTCCTTTAAAATTCATCGCGAATAATTAATTGTATTATGAAACAGAAGAATATTTTGCAACTCCTCAGAAGAACCTTCTGCAACAATTTTCGATTTGCTCTATACACGCCACCTTATTTGCATTTACTGTTATAAACTTTGTGGGGTTATGTTATAAATTTTCTACGTTTTGTGGGTTTGTGTTATAAACCTAAACTGTTATAAACCTTCTTAATTCACATTTCAATAACCTAAAATCTCTAACACTAATAAGCGAATAATCGCTTAAGTGTGTGAACAGAGACGTAAGCCTCAGGAAGGGTTAACTACCCTTTATTTCTCAAAATAAATATGACACAATCAGCTCCTAACTCGACGCGTACAGCAAAGCCTCCACTTGAGCTTGAACGTAAATTAGAATGAAATTACACTTAACTAGCTTATCTAAAGCTAACTGAAAGGTATAGTCGAAGCTATCAAGATTCTAAGTAGTTGCCCGTAAATCTTAAGTCGACGAAGCCAAACAAAGGCCCAAAGTACGGCCGAGCATAGCAATAGCTTAGAGAGAGCTAGTCAAAGGCAAACGCGAGCTAGTCAGGAACTCGAGCTCTCTAACGAAGGCGGTGAAACATCGACTTACATACTACTCTCACTCATTTGCATTAACCGTGTTTCTGAAAATACATTCTGATAGAAAATAGTAAGTTGAAGCTAGAAGGGATAAGAAAGATGCATAAACTTAAAATAACTGTTATAAAATTAGGGTAAACTTTACAATTTGAAACTTCAATTTTTTCTTATAAATGAAATTGATGAAAATTAGATGCTTCAACTTTAGCATAAGGGTTAGTTTCTGAAAATAATTAAATAATTTACAGAAATGTATAATAGTATATTAGAAACAATTTATCTTCAGATTGTCATGAGGTACACTTGATCATGTCAGATATACCTTAACTAAGAGAGACTGCTTCATAGAGACTTTCTACTTTGTGGTTTACACAGGAAAAACTAACGAAACAATTTATACCTCCGAATCTGAAACTCTAATTGTGGTTGGTGGTAGCTCATGTTGTCTGAGAATCACGAAATAGCTTTAAAAAGTTCCATTTTATTCTATTTTTAATAAATTACGTACATTATTGCTACTAACTGAGACTTGTGACAAGAACATCCAGTCATATGAAAAATTCAATTTTCTCTGTCCCAAAACACCGTCTATCAGCGTTTCAAAGTATTTTTTTATATAAAAAACTGATCTGGAATTCGCCCTATTCTATTCTGTATGTTTAATACGTGCAAAAACAAAAACAAAAAAAAAGAGAGAAATGTAACATTTGCCTGGTTTTAAAACGGGAAAAATAGAAAAAGAATGAAAAAGGGGAAAGGATAAAATTAATTTAATGCTGATTTTATTATTTTTTTCCCTCTTCGCTTTACAGCAGACAAATATTTCTAATTTTTCTAACTACATTTAATATAAATATGAATTTGAACTTTTGGTTCAACTTTTTAATAAACATAACAAATTTGGATAAGAGCTATGAGGAAAATCGATGTAAAGATTCTTGTGCTCTAATTTCTGAGAAAACATACTGTTAAATTAATATTGATTTTGAAAGCAGAAAGCATGCTAAACTCACAATTTTTTTTGCTATTGTTAGAAATTATATTAATTATTCGCAAAATAAATTAAATAATCTATGAAATTAAAAGTCCTGTACAATGAATTATTAACTGAGAGACCATTGACATCTATATCTGAAACAACGCATGTATCTGTGTTGATATCTTCTGCTAACATAAAATGTAATTGTTCAATAAACAACGAGAGTGTGGCGTATCTGAAAGTTATGCAACAAATATAAATGCGCATCCAAATTTCTGTTTGTGTAGCTCAGCGGTATTTCTGTCTAAATCAACATTCAATCTAGTTTAAAGGGAAATTTATTAGAATACCAAACAAATTAATCTGATTTAGAATCTATTTAACATTCTCATCAGCAGCGTTAGAGCTTTGTCAAACAAGTCGAAAGGAAGTTACAAGCTTCATACTGTTGCCACTTAGCGTCCTTTAAATCAATGAGCTTCTACTGATTTTCGTGTTGCCATTCAAAAGAAGGGAAAGATATCTATTCAACCCAGAATAGTAATAAATACTAATTTTAGGCAGATTTTCACACTGTTTACGAATTTAAAATCTACATAGACATAATTTTAAATCAAATAATTTCAGCCTTTTCTTATTACTTGATACTAGAATTATTAACCTAAAGGGACTTTAGCCCAGAAGGGCTATAAATCTCAAACTTTGCGTCGAATCAGTAAAAACGACTCATTTCAATCACTTTTCAAACTGCTGCCACAAATATTATCGCCCAGTATTATATTTAAAGAAATTAAATAATGAAGTATCTGCATGAATGTACGCATGTTTCTCGCACTGTGAAAAAACAACGATACCTAGATCCATCAAATTTTTATTAACGCAATCTTTCACCCCAATATCGTCACTTGTTTTACTATCTATTTTATATATTTAAAATCTTTACGAATTTTTATTAAGAAACTCAACACCTTCAAGGCGAATAGTAGCAACACACTGTGCGGAATAAAATGTTTTTATGTTCAGTCGTGAAAATGACTATCAGAAATTCTAAAGATATGCTGTTTTTAAATATTTTTAGCCGAAAGAAGAGTTAGGCTAAATGCTCTCGTAACATGTATATATGCGTAAATGAAAAAAATAGTATCCCTTTAGGCGTTATATAATTAAATTTTTCTTTTTTTTATTTACTTATATTCGTAATTTTAATTAAATTATTTTTATTTTTTACACAGAATTTTATAAAACAGTAAACTATGGTAAATGGTTTTACGCTAAAAATTGTTTTCTGAATCTGAAATGCAACAAGAATTGCAGACTGGGTGTTTCATTGTTCTGAATTCGTTTCTTAGAAAAGGTACTTATTTATAAAATTCTATATTATTTGAATTTTAAGCAGCCCATTATTTCCTATTTATTAATGTATACTTAGGTTACTTATTGATGCAGATAAAAGATGAAAATGAATTCTTATCGATATCCAGATGAATGAATGGAAATAAATATTAGTTGAATAGAAATGAACTTAACGATGACTTTACTCAATTAAGTTACTCCAGGGATGATGTAATTACTGACATCCCAGGCGTTTGCTGCTAAGTCAGCCCCATGACAATTCCAACAACACCTTGACTTATCTGAGAACGATTAAGAAGAGTGTTCCAATTTAGTTGACTAGACACTAGCAATTAAGTTCCCTTCTAAAACAAACTTCCTTTGAAAAATCACCTCAGTGTATTAAAATTCACTCCCTTTGTCGGTGATCTTTCTTCCCTTGCCAGATTAAGAGAAATGAAGTTTTCATTCCTGTGCTATTAATATTCAGTAACTTTAAAATACTGTTAAGGTTCTTGAGTAACTGAATCTATTATCTCACAGATGAGGTGATGTTTGTTTAATCGTTTAAGAGTAAACTTCGGAAATACACAAAAGATTCTTCACACTATGGGAATAATTTAATGCAAGTATAGTAAAGCTCCATTTGGAATAAATTCCAACGAATTATTACATATTATTGCAATGCGATTTTTTATTTTTTTTACAAATTTAATGAGCCATTTAAAGCCAGTCATTAGACGTTTTTAAAGCAGAAAAAACTGAAAACTCTCCCTCGCCGGTACTCAAACCCTGGATCTCTCGAATACGTGTCGAGTACACGTTCAATTACACCACGAAGAACAGAGGCAGAAAATACCTTATACGCTTCCCCTTTTAAAGGGCGATTGAGAGTTAAGGAACCGAATCGCCAAATCCTGGTGGTGCATCGCCTTTTAGTTCGGCTGCCCCTTGTAGAGACATTACGTTATATTGAAGCGGGAAGCGAGAAGTAACCTCAAAGGGAATTGAACACTGGACCTCTCGAATACGCGTCGAGTATGCTACCATTACACCATGAAATGCATACTGGAAAGAGGGGGAAAATACCTTATATAATCCCCCCTTTTAAAGGGTACCTCAGGATTAGGGGACCCATTCGCAAAATGCTGGTGGTGACGAATTACCGTCCACCCTTTTTTTAGTACGGGCGCCACTTGTAGATTCATTAGATGTTTTTGAGCCAGGAGACGTGAGATATGTGAAATATCCTCACCAGGGCGCCGAATCTGCTACCGTTATACCAAGAAGTCATTCTGGAAGAAAAGATCTGGCAGAACGTACCCGTTTATATTTGTTTTTGTTGGTTCATGAGGAGAACCATGAGTACTACTGATCTAAGTGCCATAAAATCATTAAAAGTTATGAATGAATCTGCCATAAAAAGCATCCTTTGCATCTTTTTTTTAACTCCTTATTAGATGTATTCGAAGTAAATTGCAGCCAACTTAAGGGTATAATTAAAGCATTAGAAAATTTAGAAATTTGATAAACCACGAATATTCATTTCCTATTAATTGTTTTGGAATTATGAGCCGTATAATTTTACGAATGCAATTCGTTAAATTTTCGTAAAATCTGCGTTGTTATGAACGAGTCTGTCATGAAACCAAAAAGTGAGCTTCATTCTAGAAGATTCTTTCTTGGATCTCAAAGTCGTTAAATAACATAATATAAAATTTATATAAATATAATATAAAACTAACGTAATATAAAATTACATATGCTGATGATACGAAAATAGTTCCCGCATTTGGAATGAAAATGCAGACTTTATTTTTAATTTTTGAGCTGTGTCAGCTAAAATATTGCAAGACTTAAATTTCAAATGAATATACTGCTTAATTTAATTTATCTCTAAATTTAATTCTAGACCTTTTTAATTCTGAATTTCTATCGTTGTTAGGTTTTGGGGCTTTACAGGGTTCTAAATGAGGTTTAATAGTTATAACCTTAAAAACCTCACTTCTCTTTCTAGAATTCCATATTTTATTTACGAAGAGGAAAATAGCTTTGGGAAGAAAGGTGTGGCAAACAATAATTAAATAATGACAAAACTGGAAAGCAAAAAAAATTATTCTTGAATTATAAAGATAAGCGTATAACTCTGAAGATGAGAATAACTTAAAACTTGCTTTTAACATTACAACGGTTAGCCACAGTAGTTAATCTAAAACTTACGAGTTATTGCTCTTGATATTGCTTGACTATTATCACAAATCATAACTCAAGTATAAAATCATAAGCCGAACTTCATTTGCGATTATTAGTTAAGATTAAAAATCTTAAAATGATGAAATAAAACTAAACAAAACAAACTAATCAAACTAAAATAAACTAAACTAAAACTAAAACTAAAACTAAACGGTTATGCTAAGATTATGCTTTAGGTACAATATTATCATAGGTAAGATAAAATAACACGCCGGATAAATATTAATTTCGAAGTCAAACGACAAAAAACATTGTTCGTCGGAAAATCACAATTTCAATTTTTTTGAAGCCAAAATTATTCACAAAGCATCTTCCATTGGTGAATTAGATTTTCTAAAGGTGTTTCCCATTCAAAAACTCTTCCTGTTCTAGTTAATGACCCTAATTCCAATCCATCTTTACCTTTAGCCTTTAAGGAAATTATATTTTGGTTTTCTTGTTTCATCAGTAGATGGCGCCAGTAGCTTAACTTCTATCCAGCCATTCTTACCTTATCACTATGTCGTACCTCGTTCATTTGCGCTTTGGCAGCTGGGAATGATGGTTCGGTAAAAACCATCGAAACTAGGCCTGTGAAAATTTGCAAATATAACGCTATTTTTGTTGTTTGACTTCGGAATTAATATTATCATGACAACTAGGTCGAAATAGATATATACTATTGTTAATAATTTACCAAACGCAAAAATCCTCTTCGCAGCTCTGTCACAGGTACTGCAGGCGACTTTCTCAGGCAGAATATCATAATGATGGTACAAGTTTTACCGCTCAGATTTACTTTCTGCTTACAAACTAATCCATTTGTCTTTCAATTCGCATAACATTTGACCTGAGTGAGTGTGATCGTAGAGAGCTATGGAAATGAATACAGGAATTTTCTTATAACTATTAGATAAAAAAAAAAACTTGAAGTATGATTGTTACAAGTTGTTAAATCTAAATGATTTGAAAAATTAAATTTTTGTATTTCTTACCCACAATGGAATGGATGTAGTTTATTTCACAGCTATTAATTTCAGCTTAATTAATTTAATTACATTTTACATTGTAATATCCTAGCTAAAATAGAATCCTTATTAGCTAGAATCCTGAAGAACTACATAGCGACTATTCGCTGAGTACTTGTAGCGTAAGTAACAAATCCAAAGAAGGGTTAAATATCCTTTTAACTCCAGTGACGTAGATAGGGTGGCGCAAAGGGGCACACCTGTCCCCATACGCAGCATCCAGGGAACGATATAAACAAATCTTAAATAAAATATTTTTCATTCTTGGCACACAGAATGGGGCAAAAAATCTTCAGTTATCCCCGGGCGCTGAAAACCCTAGCTATACCTCTGTTTTACTCCAGCTCAAATAAATGTACAGATGGTATCTCCTGGGCGTACAAGAAGCTTCCAGTTTGGCTTTAAAATATAAAACTAAACTAATGCCAAATAAAATTAACCAACCGAAGTTGCATAGAATCAACCATCGGAGTTGGTCATTATTTAAGGATCATCGTCGTATGTTAGCAGGCACGTATCAGGTACGGCCGTAGAATAGCAATTTTAAACAAATCGCAACAACGTGGCCAAAAGGCAGAACACGTTCTCCTACTGAATAACTCAAACCTGAACTTAAATACTCGTTTCTTGCTTATTTCCATAAATTGCAATCCTGAAAACACCTTCTGGCAGAGAAACGTAGGTATAAAACTAGAAGGTGAAGGAAAGGCTAGTTCTATAATAAAAATATCTATTAGAAAAATAAAGTAAAACTCTACAGCATTCTTTTTGGCATGTTTACGTGGTTTTTCGAACATAATGTCCAATTATTTATCACCTTTTGCATAAAATTTAAAACATGAAATTGATGATCGTGTTTGGAACAAATCAACATGTAATTTTTCCGAGAGATGGTTAGACACCTGGACTTGCGTTCTAAAACTGTAATTTATATTTCATTTATTAACTAACTTGTTTGTTATACCCACACATGTATTTCTGTATTTTTTATGTTTCTGTAATGTAATGAATGCGTTTAAGAATTTAAGTCTCAGCTGTATTCAATGCTTATAATTTATGTTTCTTTTTTGGCAGCCTCCAGAGGACATAACGTACGTAGAATTATCACTACCTAGGGAACATCACAACATTGCTACGGTTCGGCGGAAAGAGCCGCCAACAGAGTATGCTAACATAGACCTACACAGTCATTTACACATGCAGACTATTGTTGTGGAACGCGAAGAGGAGGATGAAGTCGGGAACAATACATGTGAAACACCTCTAATGAGTAGCAGACGAGAAAGCGCCGTTTGAAAAGCGGTGAATAATATCTGTATGGACTGCAACTGAATTTCAAATTCCTTCGCTGAGGACATCCTCAGTGCTGAGAGTGGACGCTTTCCTGTGATTTACATGACCTTCAGGTACAGAAGATTGTTAGGAAGTGTTCAGTGAAGAACTCCTACTGTGGCTCACGGGTCTAGCACTTTATAAAACACACATGACTTTTCTTCATGCCCTAGGACCACAGTACTTTTGAAAAACACAAAGTTGTCGATGTACTTATGTATTTTTAACTTCACATTTGTGATCATTAGTTTGAAAATGAGTGGTGACTATAATATGTGGCAATTTCTTTTTGCAGATGTAATTAGTTATTACAACGTCAAGACGTGTCGTTTTCTATTTTCTTAAGAGGTACTGGCTTGCTGCAGAAGAGTTAATTTCAGTTACAGAGTGAATGCTGTAAATGAGTCATATTTCCTTCACTGTCTCATTTCATTCCTGTTTCGGAAAGCTTACGTTTTAATTTCTGTGACGTTAATTATCTTTTCCCACTTCGAGATGTATGTCTTTATCACTTTAGATTATGCATTAGTTTGTTTTGTTTTTTAAGCATTAGCATTTATAAATTAAAATGTTTCTCATTATCGTATCAGAAAGTCTTAAGTCATTTTTCAATACCAAAACAAACCAATGCAGAAGGTTAGCAAAATTCGAAATTAAACGGCACGAACAGTTGTCGTTATTCTTGTCGTTTTCACTTCCAGTTCAATGCATTCATTGGGAATGGCTAATATCCATGAATAATTTACTGTATCATCAAGAGAACATTGCCCAAGATGCACTACGAAGACGATCGATTTTACACATAAGAGAAGTTCCGTCCCAATTTTGATGAAGAGCATCCTGAGGGATGGATTCGAAGGTCTCCCACTCCTCGAGAGGTATTTTGACTCGCCGTGTATTTTAAGTGCCGCCATGCCACAAAAAAAGTATACTTATACAAACATCCAAGCCGTCTATGGGATTCGAATCAGAACCCAACAACAGACCCTCCAGGAGTACGATCAGGGGTGTTCCTTTGCGCATGCGCTTTAAAATTAGGTTTAAGAGTGTCCACAATAAAATACGAGGGAAATAACGAACTGAAATTTATTATAACCTTAAGAAAAATTTAAATAAATCATGGAAAAAATATATCTTGAAATAGAATCTCAAAACGTTGTTATTGTTTCTGATTTTTCCGATTACCTGCATTTATCACCCACGTTTATTCTTCTTAGCAAGTAAAATTACAGTTTTTATTTAGAGCCTTAGCAATTTTCATAATTTAAATTTATTAACTTCAAAAAATATGAATGGCTATAAGACACATATTGTGTTAAATATTTTTTTAGAATTACACAAATACATTATGTTTATTTCATTTGCATTTTATTGCAATCAGCGCTGCTCTGCAAAACGTAACTTACCTTTTTTTAACGTAACTTACCTTTTTCAAGTTCTGCATCAGCAATAAAATACTCTATAAAGATTCGATAAGGGCGTCTACCTAAAGTTTTATACTTTTAACGGATACTAGAACCATTATTATCAGCAAAAACACGCTAGCAAAACTCTTAAATTACAAGTTAATCTCACTATGAGCCCATCAGACATATAAAGTCTCACACAATATATTATTCCTAAACTTTATTTAAAAGCTTAACTCTAGGCAATATAGAAGCAAATAACGCTATGCATTTCTTTATATGCATACATCTGTAAATTTTCATACATATCAGAAACGTTAAAATAACTTCGCCCAGGATGCCCTTGTGGCCACAACTTAGACTTACTCTTCCATGCAAGTTAGAGTCGTACTCTAGAAACCTCACGGATTATAAATTAATCTGTTTTTTTATTTTAATCTCCATTCTAGTGTTTGTAAATATGGTTTATAAAAAGAGATTATGAATTTTACAAAATGGTACATAAATATCCTAGTAAAATTTCATTATTTCCGTTTGTTCACATTTTATTTTGAGTAATAAGATTAGCTTTTTTGTTAATCAAGAGCATTTACTCTCAAGTATGCTGAAGATGTCAAAGAATTGCATATACTATTTAGTTTATAAATATTTTCCCATAAAACTGTGAGTTTATATATGAAATTTCATGCTTCATAAATCAGACATTTCTTAAACAAATACATAAATTATTTGTAAAATATTAACTATTTTTATTATATCATGAAAGAACTAAAAACAGTACATTCAATTATCTTCAATAAAGGAAATAAATGACATTCTGTCAACAGTGTTACTTGAAATAAATGCACTTCTGGAAGCAGTAAGAATTATTTTGTACAAAATAATTTAGAAATGTAGAAGTGCACTTGCCAGTTTCTTTAAACAACGTCTCGTTCACTTCTCTCATTCTGGACTATTGCAAATGAGCCTTCGCGGTTGTTACGCAAAATTAAACTGACAAATCTTCGTGAAATACAAGTATCACTTCTTTGCATTTTAAGTAACTGAATTACAATTAAAAAAATCTGAAAGCCCTTCCATTACGCTAAAAGGGGCTTCTTTAAAGTTTTATGCGTTATCTCATTTATTAAATATCACATTCTTCGCACTGATTCCATAAAACTGAAATCAACAGCAATATTACAAAATAATTAAAAAGAGCTTATCTTTAAAATTTCCGATACACAGTCTCGCGCACTGGAGATCACAGTGCAAGAAATATAAATACATTCAGATAGATTCTTCATTATTTAATTTCTTTAAATATAATGTATGATTCTGATATTTGGTGGCAACAATTTGAAAAGTGAAACGCCGTTTATAGTGAACTAAGGCAAAATGCCAAAAGAAAATCAATAGTCCTTCTGGGCAAATTATCCCTTTGGGGTAGTACGATTTTCATAAAACACGATATTTATTAAAATTTACATTAATTTAAAATTTTTCCTGGATAATATTCAGAATTAATACCGAAATGTTTAATGGAAAATATTAAAATGTCGAAATACACCTAAAGTAATAAAGATTTCGCACTTTCGAAGTAGAGTGGAACTTCAATTATTTGCACCTTTTTTATCCAGAGATAAATTTAATTTAGTCACCTGATTTTCCTTGTGAAAAAATTTAATTTACTATTTGTGTTTTTACTCTTTCGCTTGATTTAAATAATACAAAAATTATACGGAAATGTACATAATTTCAAAAACTTATAAATCAATTTATGTGGAAGTTTTTACATAATTATTATCAAATATGCAGCTTGAAATCATTGATGGAAAAATTAACATATTATATATAGACTTGAGTTTCGTTTTTTACTCTAAGGGTCATAACTTAGCCGTACCAAGTTCTGCATTTCTAAAAAACAAATAATCATAAGCAGTGATACAATATCAAATCCGTATTCAAATCGAAAGTATTTATCATCAGTATGTAATATAACTGTAGTTTTTTAATTTTTATTACGTTTTTAGTGCACAATTCACACTTTGCTCTTAAGTATAAATTATTAATTGGATTCAGAATAAAAAAAACAATATTCAAACTTGTGTATTTTGTTGAAATACACAACCGTAAAAGGAAACCTAAAATTCACAACTACGTTAAAAATATCCTTATGGTTTGCAATCCAAGTTATTCAGATTATTTTACGTTCTTCTGTATTTAAACCTGGTAACACTAAAATGAAGACGAAAAAGATTAAATTTCTACCTCTGAGAGCTAAATAAAAGCAAAACAGCTTTAGTTTATATGTTTAAAACACACTATTTTCCCATGGTTTATACATTATGTAAAGGACTTTCATTCATGAAACAGATTGATAGAGACAGTGTAAAGAAGTATGCATGAGACAGAACGTTATTGCCTGAAATCAATATCGGCTGACTCGTGGGCCAATTAAGAACTACCACCTGGACCTTTTATACAGGTAAAAGACCTCAGTGAGAGCAGGACCATATGCAGACTCAGATTTTTGAACTACGGATTTGGAACTTTTTTTCTACGTACAACTTGTACTATAAATATCTCTGCACAATCGTGGTACTAACAACCATCGTTCTTCCGTGTGTAAATAGTAGAAAAATGGAAATGGATTATTATGTGACATTTTCTATTGATGTAATCACACATTTTCCGTCGTTTTATTTTTCTCATTTAACACCGCGCTAAAATTGATATTTTCTTGAAAGATTACACTGGAAGATTCTGGCAACGCAAACCAAACCGAATTACAAGGGAAAGAAACAAGTTGTAAAAATCAAAGATGTGACATTTCGTCAAAGTATTTGCTATTTCCCTCTTGATGAAATTCAAAAGATTACTGTGCACAAAAGTGTATTGAAATTATAAACAAAATCTTGTTTAAATTCACAGAGTATGTCACAATGTAAATTATTGGCACAATTTGGTTATCTTATGATGTGAAAATGCAAAAGTAATGTTTTTTAGAAATTTTTAATCTTGAAAATGTAACAAAATATTGTGTCTAGCACGTTTGCTGTGTAAATAATCATTGTGTGATTTGAAATTACATTCATTACTTTGAAATATTCCTAAGTGAAAAACATATTTTGGCTTTGAAATTAACAACAAGAGTAAATTGTAAGTACAAGCATAAATTTAAAAAATAGGTACGTTTTAGTGGAGAGTAGATAATTTAAAAAAAACTGGTATACTCTTGCTTTACGTCTTGCAATAAATATTGTAATCCTTTACTTCAGAAAAGCATAATTAAACTTTCGTTGCTTAATTAAACATTAGCTGCTTAAATCTTCTCAGCAAGCAAAATGATTTTATCTATGATGCCAAATATACATTCGTATAAAAACAAAAATTAAATATAATTTACATTTTTGCTCGGATTTTTTTTCTTTTATTTCGGTATTAAAAAAAGAAAAAAAAGAAAATAGAAAATAAATCTGAAGCCAAATTTGATGTTCTTATGAACACTTCTGATTCCTTTTTCAAGGCGATATTTTTTAAAGCATCGAAACAAATACTAAAATATTCCCTATTAACTTCCACTTTATCTGAAATTTTTTGACATTTCTTTGAAAGCATTGAAACGAATGCTAATATATCACATATTAACTTTTCATTTTATTTGAAATTTTGTGACTTTTTTTAAAGCATCGACGTGAATACCAAAATATCCCTTATTATCTGAATATTTTTTTACATTTCTTCGAAAGCATTGAAACAAATACTAATATATCACTTATTAACTTTATATTAAATTTTGTGAAATTTCTTTATAATCATCGAAATGAATACTAAAATATCCCTTATTAACTTCCTCATCTGAACTTTTTTTTTAATTTCTTTGAAAGCATTGAAACTAATACTAATATATAACTTATTAACTTTATCTGAAATTTTGTAACATTTCTCTGAAAGCATCGAAACGAATACTAAAATATCACTTATTAACTTCCGGTTTATATGAAATTTTTTGAGGTTCGATGGTTTCTTTGAAATCATCGAAACGAATACTAAGATAGCCCTTATTAACTTCCAGTTTATCTAAAATTTTGTGACATTTCTTTGAAAGCATCGAAACGAATACTAAAATATTCCTCATTAACTTCCATCTGTCTGAAGGTTTTTGACATTTCTTTAAAAATATTGAAAGGAATACCAAAATATCCCTTATTAACTTCCAGTTTTTCTGAAATTTTTTACCTTCATATATCACATTTTCAGGGTGTAATTTATGAACATAATTTAGGAAATTTTAGCTTAACATCAGATATACAGATATATTTAATATTATAATTTGCCTAACACCCTTTATTTTGCTATCCTATTTAAAATTTTGCTATTTAAATATTTATAAATTTTACGTAAATATTGTCACAATGATGTAAAATTACATACAAAAATATAACTCACTTAAATCTAAATTTGTTGTCTTAAACATAAATCTATTTACATATAACTTCAAAAAAAATTGCCTTGCTAATCAAATATTACCTCAAATATAAGATTATGATTCCATTTATTTGTTGGAATATTTTATCACAAAACCATTTTCCAATTCAGAGTATTGACAGTATTTAGATTTCTAAACAAATTCAGCAGTTCCTTATACTTAATGCTTTAAATGCATTCTTAAAAATTACATTAGTTCTAATTGTTATTTAAATATACTTAAAAATTTTTAAAAACAAATATTAGTCTTGCACTCTTAAGAACTAAAAATAATAGGACCTGAATGAAGCAAATCTTTTTTTAACTGCCTTAAGTATATTTGTTAAATTAATCGCTGAAAAATCTAATTAAGAAAAAGAGCCAAATTGCGTTATGTCGCCTCATAATCATTTCAAACTTTAAACAGCTGAGAGCAGGAAAAATAGAGAAAGAAAATTGTTATCATGTGATGTTATCCTTTTGAAAATTAAATAAATATTTGTAGGGATTTGAACGTAATGACTGAATGTGTTTGAATAAAATAAAAGCGCTAGCTTTTTTTTTCATTACCTCTTTTATGTACTTTGAACTGTTATAGTAATAAATAAAATTGCACAATAAAATTATTTTATAATTAATTTTTTTATTTCTTTCTTTCACCTTAACAATTCTGCAACAAAGTGGGATAATGAAATAATTAACACTATGGAAAACTTTTATAGCTGGCAATGGTTTGCAATTTATAGTTTTTCTTATGAGTACATTGGTGGATTACGTTTTCATCACTTACTCATTTAGTTTTAACCATCTTCAATGTTTATAAGGAAGGAGCAACAAATTGTTTACTTTTTCACAATCTGAGCATACGAAAACTGTTCGTACAATTTTTAGATGATTTTGTTTTTCTTCAAAAACGAACGCTTGAATAGATTTTTTTTAAAATTGCAACTATATTTTTGAAGGTATGAATAATCGTCTGTTACTTAACAGTTTTGTTTTCATGCAAAATGTCGCTTTTAAAGGAGCAGTGGATGGAAGACTATGTTTGTGCTCTTTCCGAAGAAAAATATTCCTATCCAGTTATTAAAAAATGTTCTGAAAGCCATGGTTTATCGATATTGAAAGCTACGGTAAGTAATATTGTCAACAAGAAAGGAAACATGAAATCAAAGTTTTGCTTCAAGTAAATAAATTGTTCCAAATACGTACCCAAGGAAAAAAAGGAATGTTTCGAATGTCTCTGAGGTAAGATTTTTAACAATAAAGGAAATCTGCCAAATTAAAGGAAAGTTGCAAAACCATTAAAATGTTCAGTGTCAACTGTAACCAAAGTGGTTAACGCTGATTTGAATCCTAACCACTTTCTCCCGAGACAGTCTCGTCGATTTGAAAAGCACCGTCAGACGTTAGGTACGAGACTCACTCGTCAGGGTTAAACGTGACGCGGATGCTTACACCTAATAGAGACTCGTCGCTTCCTGTTTTCCAGCCCCTAGAATGCGGCGAAAATGAAAAGAAGAGATTTATGGCCTAATTGGTCACGCTGTGTCCTGAGCAGTTGTGTATCAGAATCATACAAAGCAAAGCTCACCTAAAAAAGCAAAAAGATAGGAATGCACTTCGACGCCACTTCAAGCTGGGACTGCAATGGGAACTACTGCTCATTTGAAAGCATGGCTTTAGGGAATCGTCTTTGCCAATTTTTACGTAATAGACTAGGGAACAACAAAAAATATTTTCTCCTGATTAAAGTGCCGTTATCCAAATCCTTGCGTGTGGGAAGTAAGCAGTTATTAGCTGGTGTGTTTGATAGCTGGTGAAAGAAAGAAAGAACCATTTTTAAAGTTTGTTTCAGAGGCAAAAAGTTATCTTTGGAGGGGAGAAAATGAAGCAAATACTTGAGGTAATATGCTAATGCAGTTAGAAAGGCGAAAAAATATATTGTGCTTTTTCCAAGACATATCGTCCAACGCAGAATGTACTGCAGAATTCTTTGTGCAGTACATTCATTTGTGCGGATTATGTGAAACATATATCCGCACAAAAATAGAAAATTGTTGTCACAATAAATGAAACTTGGATGTATTTAAAAGACTGCAATAAAAAGAGAGCCATATATTCTTCTTAAAGAAAAGAAACAATCTTAAAACAGTTCAACAAATCTTGGAAGGTTTTCGAAAGGATTTAAGATTGTTGCTGATTTTTTTATATGACGGCAAATTAAAAATTAAGAGAGTGGAGGAATACGCTAAGCTCCTCATATTGTCAGAAATATATTCCATACCGAATTTTCAAATATGAAATATCAATTGTTCACCACAGAGCCATTAAGCAACAGAGCTGCAATAAGACAAAGCAAGTAGCCAATCCGGAAGTCTGCTGTTAATTTCTTGGAAAAAATTCAACAACAAAAAGTATCCTTCACTCATATCCCTATTAAATCTCTTGATATATCATCCATAGATTTTTAGCTTTTGGACTTAAAAATGAGGACTGACCATCCATCGACCAACAACCTTCCTTGAATCTCTTCATGAGGGGTGGAATGAAATACTTTTTCCGATGCTAAGAAAGGCTTTTATCTTGGAAATCATGACGTAGAAATATATGAAAAATAAGGTTTACCAAATAGAACATTTAAATCTCAAAGGAAATTACTAGGTAAAATAATTCTGTAAATATATACCGTCTAAAAATTATGCCAACAGCCACATACAGAGGCTGTTCTCAAAATGGGAAATTTTAGTTAGAGAATTATTATTAAGTATTATTAAAAAGCTCAAAAGTTTTCCGCAAAGTTTTAAGGAAAAAAAATTCGATTTTTAAAGATAATGAAATTCAGGAAGAAAAGTAAAGCTGCATAATAAGTTTACAAGCAGGCAAATGCACATAATTTTATGATATCATTTTCCTCCAGATTGTCATTTTAGTGCTGGAAAGCAAATCTCCATTCCTTAGAGAGTGCAGTTAAATTTAGTATCTGAAGGCACAGCTTGCGACAGAATTTCATAAGAAATTCGATACATATGCAACAGGGTAGTCATCTGGAAACTGCTTTATATAAAATGATATAAGAGGACGTTCTAGTGGTAATGAAATCAGGAATAAATTTTAACAATCCAAGATAATAATACAATACAGTATTGATTTGGAGGCTTTATGAATTCTTCTTAACCTCCCCTTAGCGTATGTACACAGTATTAAAAAAATCGTATATATATCGGCTGTATTGTTATTTGTTCATGATATCAGTCAATCATTGTTAGATAACTGTATGTTCTGAAATGTTAATAGAAGTGAAGGTTATTCATGTTCAGATTGGAACGTTTACAAGCCTATCATACATATACTTTTTGAAATAAAAAGCACTGGACAAAATATTAAATATTAATAATTTTACGATTATTTCCCACGATGCCACATTTGACGTAGTTATCTTAGCGCAAATTATTATCGATAATTGCGATTATCAATTTGTATAGTAAACTTACACTGTCAGAATATATTAATGAAATAGCTTTCAGATTAATTCAATTTAAACAAAGATAATGAAGTAGATGTGCGAGATAGCGATTAATTAATCACAAAAACAACACAGCAAAAAAATCAAACACATGATATAATTTTGTAGAGCATAATTTTCTCAAATATTAAGATAGATGTTATATGTATCTTTGCGTGCGTATAGGTTTGTAATACATTAAATGCGCACGCAACCGAGTTTGATAAAATTAATTTTAAAGAAATAAATGCTTCACGGTTTTGGAAATTTCCATACAAATACTCGTACAGATCTTCATAATATCATATAGTACAATATTGTTGCGTGCCTACGGGTTCGTTATGGATTGAATGCACAAGTCGTTATACAGTTAATAGAATTTATTCTTTTCACAAGCAATAAAACAAAATGCTGAAATACTTTCTCAGGGATATTCGTACAATATCACAATATCTCAAACGTTAAACAGAACTCAATTCAAAAACAGAGAAACTAATTCTATCTCACAGCGAATTCGCTACAATCTTAAACAGCATTAATTAAACAACAGTTCTCTTAAAACAGCTATAACTGAGCTGAGGCGTTTAATTCGGCTTTTCTTTTATAACCTTTTTTAATTATTCATTAGAATATTCTGGTAAAACTTATTTTCTCGATTTGTTTCGATTTTTGTGGATGGCAACAGCAATTACAAGATATTTATTTATTAAATATTGAAAGCATGCACTCTTTTATTGTTATTTTCCGAGGTAGCTTTCTCTTCAAAAATCGTCTGCTTTGCACCGGAAAATAAAATTATTTTAATTACAATTCTAAATAAATATATAAATAAATACGAAATACGTTACGCTACCCCCTTTCCAAGGACTGCACATCCCGGGCAGTACAATCCCTGGATAGGAAGCGAAACTTACAACTAAGGCATCAATGCAGTAATAAACATTACATTACAATAACAAAATAAACAATAATTGCAATAAGTATCTTTCAGCAAATCGAATAATATTAAAAACTAAATACAACTCAAATGCTCTGAAATACTAAATACAAATACTATCAAATACTAAATACAAATCAAATACTAAATACAAATAAAATACTATCAAATACTAAATACAAATCAACAAATACTATCAAATACTAAATACAAAAAGGACCATGGTCTTATACTATTTACATTACTATTTACAATTACATACACTACGTACTATGGCCATAGTAAAAAGCTAACCTTTCGTTATGAGAGACTTTAGGGTTAGAGTTCGATGACTTACGGATCCGAACCACGACGTCGTTCACCCTGTTTAGGACTGTGTACGGACCATCCAACGTGACGGTAGTTTTGGAAGAGAACTTTGCGTCGAGTCGGATTCCATAACCACACCTTGTCTCCTTCGTTGAAACTATGTCCAGTAGTTCTCTGGTGTCGTATCGAGTGTTCATCTTCTCCGTCGCCAAGTTCACTCGCTCTCGTGAAAAGTTGAGCATCACTTCAAACCGGGCCTACAGATCTTGAATGTATTCCTCAGGCGATGAAGGCGTATCTGGAGGGCGAGCAAACAAAAGATCGCATGACAGACGAAGGACATAACCCAAGAGTACCTGAGATGGGGAATAGCCGTTAGTCTCGTGAACAACACTACACTGACCTACTGAACAACTTCCGACCTGAGTTAGCCTTGAGGCAACTAACGGAATAAGTTACCCAGAGGTGGGACCATCTACTATCTGCCAGCCACATCCTCAGGTCAGGGCCAGAGCAGATCAGTCGGCCATTTATTGTCAAAGTTAAAATTACGGAGGTTACAGTTATACAATAAATACAAATTGATTAGGTACATAACATACGTTGAAGAGTACGTCTGATGTGATATAAAGAAGATTTACAAAAGTGTAGTGACATGACAGTAATCAGCTGCCGTCTACAAAGGCAAACATTGGAACACTACATAAAATTATTTTACATTATACATTTTAAATTTTACCTTTTAAAATAAGAATGGCAGGAGAGTCTCAAGTTTAAAAAAGAAAATCTTAACAGTTAAACTACCAATTGTTACATATGAATGAATACATTGATTGGGCATGCTAAATGTGAAGATATATAAACAAAGAATCGAAAGTACCAAATATGAAGTATTAACAAATTCTGCCTTTCGATAAGCTAGACCGATTTACAACAAAACTTGTCCTCGTAACAGCGCATGTACTTTGCGCTACAAACAATAACATTCAAAACATTAAAATTGAAACTGATACATTAAATCAAGGAATTAAAAGTACTTAGAAAAGGCATGCTACTGAAATACAACAAAATCCGTCCGCCAGTTACAGCATCTACCATGCATTGTAAACTGCATGCACCACAAACAGGTACATATATATACTTTCAAACTGAAACTAAACGAATTAAATTTTACAAGCAGACGACCGATTGGAAAACAGACCAGGCACCTGCCACAAAAATTTATATAAGTACTTAGAAAAGGCAAGTTACGAATGTGGATACATTGCTAAAGGGATGCATTTGTTAGAAGAATAAGTGCTGAGATAGGTCATGTTACAAATGCGAGGATAAATTGTTGCGAAGATACATTTGTCACAGTGGAAGCAAATGACAAATTAAACTAAAATGTAACAAACTATACAAAACACCAAGATCAGAAAAACAACTGGTAAAGCACAGAACTCATACACTACAAATAAATACACAAATAAAAGTATAAAAACTACAAAAAAGTACATTTTACATTTTATAAAAAAAGTTGTAATATAAGCATGAGAGTCTCAATTTTAGAAAGCACTACATTGTACCTGAGCACTACATTGTGCCAGTACTCTCTGCAACTGAAACGAACCTGTTCGGTTGGTTAAAAGTTTTTCAAGCCATTGAGGCCAGTATTGTTCTAATGGTCTATGCAAAAGTTTCTGCTTGAAAAATGGACAATCAAAAACATAATGTTCAGAATCAGCTGACCCACCACAGCTACAACGATCATGTACACTTAGAAAAATTCTGAAAAGATGGGCCATGAAGGAATCATGTCCCGTTAAAAACCGTGTTAAAGCCGTATTGACAGCATATAGCTTGGTCGAAACTTTAGGTATAAATTTTAGCTCAGTCCATTAGACCGTTGCTCTTGCCATTTGCTCTGCAGCAAGTTCCAAGTGAAGGTTTTCGAGTATGATTGTGGTAAGGGAAGTACTCCTGCTTTGTACAAGGGCAGCCTTTTTCGCTATTCGATCCGTCAATTCGTTTCCAAAGAGACCTTAGTATGATTTAACCCATATTAGATTAGGTATAAGCGAGGATGAAAAGTGTAACGATAAATGTTGAATTTCTTGAACAATATGATTTTTGCTGTTTTAGTCCAAATATGCCTCCAGACTGGAAGCTGACTGAGAAAAAATGGCAGTCCTTTGATTTGCAGTTAAAGCCATTCGATGCCCGAGTTGAAGCGCTTTCCGAATAGCCAAAAGTTCAGCTTGGTAGACCGTATTAAATTTACACAATCGCCTGTTCCAGCAAAAAATCAACTGCTGATTCTTTAGAATACATAGACCTTTACCAGTACCAGAAGCCATTCGCGATCCATCTGTAAAAACTGAAAGTTCTGTTTGACTGGGAGGAGTACTTTTAATAAAGGTGGATTGTCGTAAATTGAAGTCAGAAGGCCTGCATACAAAATTTGTGACCCGTAATTCAAAATCATCTGGATAAAATGAAAAGCCTCAAAGTTCTTGCGAAGTACGGAGGCGTATAATACTAGTTATTAGAGCTTCTCTTTCTACTTGTAAAGTGAGTGGAGGAATGCCAGTCAAGATCTGTAAGGCCGCGGTTGAAGTTGTTAGGTATGCCTTTCTTATCAAAAGAAGATGTGGTCTCTGTAAGGAGTCCAACTGGCGCTCTGCTCCCTTATTGAGACTAGTACCCCATGCTGACGCTGCATATAAAATAATGCGCTGCGTAACTACTTGATACCAAAGTTTAAGAAAATGAGGTGGTACTCCCTATGTTGGTCCTGTTACTTTATGCACAAAATTAAGAATACGTATCAATTAGCCCCTTAGAAATTTGATATGGGTAATCCATGAAAGTGGGCTATTGATAATGACGCTAAGAAAAGGCAAATTCTCCAAAAAGGCAACAGAGTGACCATTTAAGTTCAGGCACGGATTACGCCGTAGACGGTGGTGTCTTCCAATTATGATTGCCCTGGTTTTGGTAGGAGAGATGGTAATCTTGTGTCTCGAAAATATTTAGACCTAATTGTCACTCTTTTCTATGTCATGTCTTCCATTAACAATAATCAGAAAGTCATCAGCATAGGCAATAAGCCTAATGTTTGGATAGTCTGAAAATTCAGAAAAGAGTAAGTCGGCTACAAGCAGCCACAACAGGGATCCCAAAGAAAAGCCCTGCGAGCATCCCTTAGTAACTGTGTGGGTGGTAATACCTGCTGCATCTGTGATTTTAACTGATCCATCAAAGAGATAGTCATGAAGAAAGTCAATTAAATGTTCTGGACAATTTAAGTTCCTCAGTGCCTGTATCGTGTACCTCAGTGTACGTCAGACTGAGTGAGTGTTTGGTGTCAGTGTTTGGTGGCCTCAGTGTACGTCAGGCCACCAGAGTCTAACAAAGACAGCCTGTATGTCAAGAAGTACTGCAATCGTATCAAGATTGTCTTCTCCAGGACTTTACTAAGAGCAGGCAAAAGAAAAATAGGTCTATATGATTTGGTAATGCTGGATCCTTTTCTTTTTTCAAGAACAGTGTGACCTCAGCAATGTTAGTACCTTGAGGAAAATGTTTGAGACGCCAACAGGCATGAAGAAAAGCTGTTAGTAAAGCTGGAAATTTGTTAAAGACGATTTTAATTATTTGGTTGTCTACACCATCAGGCTCAGGTGCTTTTCGAATGTTCGAGGTTCTTACTATAGAAAAAATTTCACTTTCTGTCGGTGAAGGTGAATCTGTTTTTCTTCATGTAAAGGTATAATACTCAAAGTTACTCGGATGTCAGCTTCTTCTGATGTGTCTTCATCGAAAGAATCCTCTTCAAAGATGTTGGTCAGGAGATATTTCGTAATTTCTTGTTGCGTGGAAGCTGTTGTCAAGATCGAAGCTGAGATAGAATGCAGATGGAAAACTCTGTCAGTTGCCATTTTGTAGATTGTGGCAAAACGCTCTGAAACGTTGATGCAACGTTTCCTCCAAGAGTCTCTTTTTGCTTGTATTATTCTGCATTTAAAATGAGTTTGTTCTATTTTGTAATTTGCGTAGAGCTGTTGCCGCTGAGGTGAAGATTTCTTCCCTTCAGCTTGTCGCCTAAGACGTCTGAGAATTCGTCGAAGTTGCTGAAGCTTTGGAGTCCGCGATGCAACCTGTTCATGAGGTTTAAAGTATTTAAATTTGAAGCTGCGTTTGCAGGCAGTAGTAATATTTTCTATGACATTATTATAAGCTTTGTGCAAGTCGCCTTTAAGCTGTGTCAAGTTGAAGGGATCCAACAGAAGGAGCCAATTCCTTTATACATTTATTTTGGTTGTCTGATATTGTCTTGAATCTGCACTTTGAGAATCGAGAGATTTGTTTATTAAATGTAAATGTAATTATTTGATGATCACTGGAACTACCAAGATCATCTCGGATGCGCCAATTTTGTAAGTATTGAGTCGAAAAGTTGTTGCACAAGGTCAGGTCGATCCAACTATGCGCTCGTGTGGTACGAAAAGTGGGTGGACTGTCTACGTTTTTGAGAATGTGTAAATGATGAGAGTATGAGAATTCCGATACTGCTGTGCCTCTCACGTTGTCATTGAGTGAATCCCATAAGGTATTAAAAGCACTAAAATCTCCTGCTACAATTATATGCTTAAAAGGAGTTGATTGTAAGACGTTAAGTTCATGCAAATCATTGTTCAGATCTTCAGATGTTGGAAAATAAGTAGAGGAAACCAATAAAGGTTCACCTGCAAAGCTGATAAAGGCAGAGACCACACGCTGTGACACCAGAAATGGAGTCAATTGTATTGCACCATTCATTACCAGTACAGATAATTTAGAATGAGAGTAAAAAGCTTGAAAACAAGAAGTTAGTCCTGGAATTGAATCATGAAGAATGTATGGTTCTTGCAGGAGGGCTATGTGAATATTGAGTTCTTTGAGGGTCTGAAGAATTAATGAAGTTGCAACTCTGGAACGTTGTAAATTACAATGTGGAAAATTTGCAATACTCTCTGCACAATTAAGTGCTTGTTGCGTCAATTGAAAGGAGCTGTAACATTTAAAGACTTTAGACTTCTTGTTAAAATTTTTTCAGTGCCTCTCGATATGTAGGGCAGTTGCTAGAGCTAGCTGAATGAGCTAAATCGTGAGTGGAGCCGCTATGTAGATTTGATAGCTTACAGTTTGCACACTGTTCTCGTTCTTGACAGTCTTTGTTGGTAACGTATCTTCGAAAGCCGCACTTAGCGAAGCCTAAGTATAAAAAGCCAATTTCAAGGATCTTCTCAGCGTATGTAAATCAAGTTCTAATAGTTCCTTGTTTCTACCGTAGCGTCGTGATTGCGGAGATATGGGAAGAATTTTAGTCCAATGAGACTCTTTTAAGTTTTGAAAGGCCTGGACCAATGTTTCTGCTTGAACTTTCGCTGGAACTCCAAAAATCAAGATCTTCGTTGTTAGTGGTTTTGGTTCCTTAATTTGTAAGGCTGTTTTCAGAGAGTCCTTGTCGTGAATTGTCTGTTTTAAAGTTGTCAAATGTTCCCCTGTTTTACAGCGTATTAATATGCAGTTAGAACGAGTGGGTCTGATCTGCTCTATTGGAAGAGCTAAGCGTTGGATGTCCACTTGTTGCACACAAATGCAAACACCACAACTCTCCAGACAATCAAAAAGCACAAAATAAAGCGAAAACACAGCCAAAATGAAGGAAGCCAATACTGCCGGAAGTCGAAGTTCAAATTCGTGGACAGCACTCCGTTAAGCCAGTAAAAAACAGTGGTAAATTCTTGTTCCAGTCCTGTTGGTTTCTGGAAACCACTAATGAGAGGTTATTGAGGATGGTTCAATTAAAACTCTTTACCATGCCGTCCGACTGGGGATGTAAAGGCGTCGTTTGGGTTTCGTCAATGCCAAGTAGCTTGCAGAGTTCTTTAATGAGGTAAAATTCCTTTCCTGATTGGAATGTAACTGATGAGGCTTCCCGAACCTGGAAATCCAGTGCTGTATCTTATTTGCTACTGTCAGCCTCTTGATCAGGAGGAGGATATTCTTCAGGCCACTTGGTGAAGTAATGAATGACAACGAGGATGCACTTGTTGCCATCAGCAGTTCGTGGCACAGGTCTTAAGACGTCACAGGTGATACGTTCAAAAGTTGCTCCTAAATTGTAACGTTGCAGCTTTTTTGAGCTGCGTTTTTTCGGTCCTTTCCGACCTGCACAGTCATCGCAAGATCGGCACCGCTTTTGCGCGTCATCCTTTGCATTATTCTAGTAGGAGCGCTCCCTGCGAGGTCTTCATTTTTCCGAAGTAGCCTCCTGCGCGCCTGCTACGTAGTTCTTTAAGGACGTTCGGGATGCATATAAGCAAAATGTACACTGCTAGGACAACGGCTTGAATTTGTCCAATGACAGTCCAGATGAAGGTCACCATTAACTCCGCCCACATGAGTGATGTCATATTTCTGACGTTTCTTTACATTCTATTGTTCGGTGTTACGAAGTACGTTCTTTGAATGTACATTTAGTTTTTCGGAAAGAAACTGTTTGTATATATGCGTATATATCTGTATATAACGATTTAATGTTTGTTTCGGAATATTAAGGATTACTTAGAGCTTAAATTGCTCCGAAACCCAGCTCCTGTACTTCTTAGTTTTAGATATATATTCTAATTCTAGCCGGAGCTCACCGGAACCTTAAATAAGAAGGTTCCGGCACTTCTTTTACGTAACTCAACAACCATTTCAGTAGAAATTTGATATCGAAAACCTTATTTTTAACAAAAAATTACATTAAAAATTGCTTATTAAATTTTAATTTATCTTTTTACATTTTATTTAATTTTAATTTCCTTAAATATTTAAATAGATAATAAATTAATTATGAATTAAATAATAATTATCAATTAAACAATAGTTCATAA
>KK119681.1:303095-317091 GCA_000611955.2 Stegodyphus mimosarum
GTATGTGTGCACATACTCATCATGCATATATATATATGTATATACACATGCATATGGAGAGAAATTTTATAAAGTTCGAGGCATAAATTTGTATTCCTTCTCGAACAGTAAGGAAATAATACTTTAAAGAAAATTTTAAAAACAGCATCACTAGAGCAAATTTACATTGCAGAGTAAAAATGTTGTTCATTCAAAGAACGCATTTCGTAACGGACAACAGGATGTAAACAAACGTCAGATATATGACATCACTCATGTGCGCGGAGTTAATGGTAACGCTCATCTGAACTGTCATTGGTCAAACTCAAGCCGTTGTCCTAGAAGTGTACATTTTGCTTATATGCGTCCGGGATTCGGGATCTTGGGAGCAGTAGCTGCCATTGGAATGTCTTTGAATCATCAGCCGATTCGAATTTCCGGTACAAGACGTCGTTTCGAATATGGAATAAGTCCCAGAGAGCCCAGTATTGGTTTGGTGTGGGAGTATAACCGGAAATGTCCTGCCAGGTAGGTTTTCTGTTTGATGTCTCCATAAAATCAACTAGGGCTTAATGTCACGGTCTTCCTGCTGGCCTTTCCTTTCTTTGTCATTCCAAGATTCTGAATCATCCGATGTTGATGTTGTAATTTGTCGTGCGACCGGATTAAGCAGCTGGCATTTATATTCTGCCCTCGAACAATATCGGTAGTTTTCTGGGCAAGGTCTTCTAGACAAATCGTCAGCGTTTCCGTGCGATGACTCCTTCCGATGTCGGATAGTTATATTCCTGAGTCTTTGTATCCACCTGGTTATTTGACCCTCAGAATTCTTCAAATTGAAAAGCCAGGCCAATGACGCACGATCCGTGCGGAGCAAGAAGTTTCTGCCGTATACATAATGATGGAAATGTTCTACGGATTTGACTACGGCGAAAAACTCTTTCCTGGTGACACAGTAATTCCTCTCCAGTTTAGACAGGCACCTGCGCCAGTAGCCACTACACGTTCTTAGCCCTCTATTTCTTGGGAGAAAACAGCGCCGACAATTTCGTTACTCTCGTCTGTTTCGAGAATAAATAGTCTGTTGAGCTGACGATATATCAGGATTGGAGCAGATATTAAAGTTTCTTTCAGGTTTTTCAATGCATCCTCACATTCTTTTGTCCACAAGAACTTTTGCTTGCTCTTTGTCAGCTTATGAAGGGGTTTCGAGATGGAAGATGAATCCTTTACGAATCTCCTATAGTAGGTGCTAAGCCCTAGAAAGCTTTAAAATGGTGGACATTTTCGGGACGTCTCCAGTCTTTAACTGCTGATACTTTTTCAGGATCCGTGTGCACATCTTCAGCAGAGATGATATGTCCGAGGTAAGACATTCCTGGCTGAATAACTTGCATTTAGCGGGACTCAACTTTAGATTGGCTTCTTTCAGTTTCTGAAGCACCTTTCTAAGATTTTCTAGATGTTCCCTGAAACTCTTCTCGACGATGATGATGTCATCCAAGTATATCAGACAGGCTTTGCAGGAAAGACCTTTGAAAACAGTCTCCATTAGTCATTCGAATGTAGCCGGCGCATTACATAATCCAAACGGCATCACTCTGAACTGTCAAATTCCTTGCCCAGTAGTAAATGCTGTCTTTTCTCGGTCATCAGAATGTATTTCTATCTGCCAATACCCACCCTTTAAATCAAGTGTGGAGAACCACTTGCGTCCAGAAAAAGTATTCTGAACGTCGTTAATTCTAGGAAGAGGATAACTGTTTTTCTTCGTAACCTCGTTCAACCGGCGATAGTCAAAGCGAAATCTTGTTGAACCGTCTTTCTTCCTGACGAGGAAAATGGGAGATGCCCATGGATTTTTGAAGGATCGATGACATCGCTTTCTTGTATTTCCTTTAAAAGTGTTCGTACCTCTTCCTGTTTAGCAATCGGTAGACGTCTTTGATGTTGCTTGCTTGGTGGATGATCACCGGTTACGATTCTATTTTGTGTCAAACTGGTTCGACCCACGTCAGAAGACGGGCGGGAGAAAACATCTTGAAGATCTTCAATGACCCGCAACTATAGAAAAGTATGTCTTATAAACTTCCCAAGAGGTCTTCTTATGATATGTGGACAACTTCAAGGAGGAACGAGAAGGTATGGGTAAGAGTTTAAAATTATCGCTATTGTTCCCTGCCGTCGTTACAAATTTCTTTAAGGTATTTACTTGATTGACAACTGCAGAATCTTTGTCATCAATATGTTGTTCCACTGCAGAAACACACTCTTCTATTTGCTCTTTCACTGAAGAGACTTTGTAATCGATTTGTTGTTTCACGGCAGAAACTCTCTCTTCTATTTTTGCCTTCACAGAAACTTTATTTTCAACCGCGTCTATTCTGCCTTCCATAGTCTCAAATTTGTTTTCTATTATGCGAGTAGTTTAAGTTTTCATTTTTTCTTGACCTGCTTTAACGGTTCTCATCACTTCTTTAACAGAAACAGTACCAGATTCCAGCTTCTCTTTAACGGAATCTTGGCCAGCTTTTATTTCGTCTTTAAATGCAGCAAAGGCAGACACCAGCTGTCTCAATTGGTCTTCCAATCGCTCTAGTGAATGGCATTCAAAAATTCCACTTCTGACACGAAAAATTGTTGCGCGTGTACAGGTTCGTGATGGATCGAATGCACAAGTCGTTAAAATGTTAATAAAATTTATTCTTTTCACAAGCAATAAAACAAAACGCTGAAATATTCCCTCAGAGATATTCAATGGTGCAATATCACAACATCTCAAACGTTAAACACAACTCAATTCGAAAACGGAGAAACTAATTCTCTCTCATAGCGTATCCGCTACAATCAATAACAGCATTATGTAAACAACAGTCGCTTAAAACAGTTACAACTGAGCTGAGGTGCTTGAATTCGGCTTTTATAAGCTTTTTAATTATTCACTAGAATATTCTGGTAAAACCTATTTTCTAGATTTTTGTGGATGGCAACAGAAATTACGAGATATTTGTTTAATATTAAATGCTCCCGCTCTTTTATTTTTACTTTCCGAAGCAGCTCTCTCTTCAAAAACCATTTGTGTTGCACGGGAAATAAAACAATTTTAATTACAAGTCTAAATAAATAGCTAAATAAATACGAAATTCGTAACAATATTATCACTTCAAACTAATAAGAAACTTAAACTCAGAGCAATGGCAATCGTATGTAAAGAGCCAAGGTAACATGGATTGATTAATTGATTGAATATTGGGCGAAGCCCCCAGTTCAGCTAGCTGAATTATGACGGCCGTGTGACTCATTAGGGGACCAAGGCGTTCAACAACAAACAGTGGCATCCAGCGACCCGGCCATATCAAAATAGTTAGTAAAAGGAAAAGAAACAAAATAATAAATACGACCAGGGGAACTCAAATTATTACTGAACCTGAAAACGACAAACTACACAAAACGAAATAAAAAGAATAAAATAAACTGCGTTAAAAAATAAAACGACCCATAATATACAAAAGAAAACACATATACTTCCAAGTACCCAATACATCAAAAAATTCCCACAGCTTGTTTTTTGTTACTTATAGACTCCACAATCTTCTTTGCGTATTCTACTAAATTAGCATAATTCTTTTCAAAGTCATTATTATAATATTCTTAAAATTTTCCCTTGCACTCTCAATCAAAACCCAGTCCTCTGAGAAATCTCTAGTACTTATCGAAAATACTCGTAGGCATATGAGAGCAGGATAAGGTTACAGCTACTTAGAGCATCAATTAAAGTTATTCAATTACAATACTCGTTACAGTTATAGAGCAAAGACGAACCCCTGACCTGGATTGGAATTTTGCCTTATAGAGAGAGTTGCGTCCGTACTCCGGAGACTGTCCAGAGAGCTTAGCCTTCGCGGTTCCACTTAGGCTCTCACAAAAGAATGCCATCTAAGATCGCTAAGACGAGTTTTGAACGAAGACTCCTGTGCCCCTGGGCACCACTGCAGGAGTAACAAATATTTCAAAGGGTCGTCCATAAAAATGCTAGTCCCCCGCTGGGGATCGAATGCGACCAGATCCCCAAAGACAGTCACAATATCGCACGTCCCTATAGAGCTGACATCGTTGATGACTACCTTGAGAGTGAACGGACTGCATGTATGGCGAGGCCAGCGTATTCCTTCGACCTTAATCCCATTGAAAATCTTTGGAATGCTCTCGGCCGTGCTGTATCTTCACGTTTCCCACCTCCAGCCACTCTTATTGAGCTCGAAACTGCTCTACAAGAAGAATGGTGATTGCTTAATTCTTCGGTGGTTGACCACCTAATTGAAAGCATGGTCACAAGGTTTAAACTTTGTATACAGATGATGGGAATCACATACCCTACATACATGCCCTTTTTTAATTTTATGCTGTTTATTTTCACTTTATACATAATTCTGCTTAAGTCTCCAGTATGTCATTATCGGATAACTTACATAAATTTAATATTGTTTTCATTTCTGTATATAATTATTGATTTTTTTGTATGCATAAATATATATGCTACTTTCCTGTCGAATTTTGTGTCAATCAAAGCAGTATTTGTTGATTTTGTTTTTGCATTTTACATCTCCGTGCTTAACTTTTGGAGGTGATCGTACAAAATGATGTGAATGATGGTCATTATGTTCATATTGTAAAGTATTTTGAAATTCTACTTTTGAAGAATACTTTAACCAAGATACTAAGTTTACCTCATCACTTTGACAAGAACAATACAAATCAAGAGTTGTGTAAACAACACTTTCACGAACACAAATAAAGATATCAAATTTAGCTTTCTGTACTTACGAATGATTTCAAAACAAATATTTAGTAACTAGACGTCACAAAGAGGGTAAATAGTTGCACGATGCTTGTTTGGGTTTACTGTTAAACTGGCAGCTATATATAATGTACAATTAGTCTTATCCCATTGATGCTATGAACATTTTACGACATAAATTGACTTGCTTTGTGCATCAGCATCTTTACTAAAGAAAGCTGTGGATAAATTTGATCGTAGAATTCAAGAAATTAAAACAACGTTTAACTACCATGGTACAGTATTCTTTTGGGCCGGGTCTCCGGGCCTATTGAGTAAAAGATACCACTGTTGAAAAAATACTTATGTATAAAGACCTATAACTCGTATCATATCGATGCCAGAACCATTTCATAAAATATAGTGCGATTAGAATTTATTTCGGAGGAGGAAACATTGATGCTTTTTTTTGGAAAAATCACTGATGCTTTTGTCCGGACAAACTACGGATCTTCCGTGTGTTAGGCGGACGTATTTCTATTTACACCATGCCATCATTCTTAAAGCAAGCAGTATAATTCTGAAGACATTTTAATTAGTTTTGTCTAAGCAAAAGCATGGGGTAAAAAGGAAGAAATTTACCTACATTAACTCCTACCACTTAAAGGATTGTTGTAAAGGAGGGAACCCAGCAACTGGGTCCAGGTACTTATGAATTATCGGTCACAAACGTTTCAGTTTGGGTCCCACTTGTAGGTAGATTAACTTACTTCACACAAAATAATAAGATACACTCGCTGTGATTAGAACTCCGGATCTCATGACTGCTAGTCCGATGTGCTTCCAAGAAACACGTGAAAAAGATAAAGAGAAAATTCATTAAATTACGTACTGAGCGATATATTCGCCGTGATTAGAATCCGGGCTCCACGACTGCTCGCTCAATGTGCATCCAAGAAGCAAGTAAAAAAGAGAAAAGATTCGTTAAAATACATACAGATTCGCTTGTCCATCAATATTTTTAGACACAACATCATTTAATGCGAATGACTCTTCGACTGTCACAGTTATGAAATTAAGCCATTTAACACATCCTGGTTACAAGACACTTTACTGCTGGGTTTACTGAGATATCAAAATAAAAAGTGTTGGAGTTTTTACTCTAATTTAAGGTTTTTAATGTTCAATAACACATGAAATTCAAGAATATGGAAAAACAATTTTAAATCATAACACTATAATAAATACTGCAAGGGTGTAAAATTGTGTGACAGACAAGATGAAACAACATTTAGACTGTAAAACCTGTGTGTTCAAATATAACAGTAAATAGTACCAGATAATACTCCAACAGTAAAGTATTAACAATGCGTTGTGTTTAAATTTGGTGTATAACCCGTTCAAATTTTAATTAAATTTATTGGGTCCAGTGTTCTAAGTTATAAGTGAAAACATACAAGTTAAGTTAAATTTCATTTATTAAGGTAAACAGAATTAGTAACAATATACAAATATATGGTGATGGTCGCGGTGTTACAATTGGAAGTGAGAAAACATTACATACCAGTAGAAAATCACAATTTTTGTTCCAATTTTCTCGTGAGACATTTAACAGGAACCCTCAAGAGGGCGAATGGATACATTTATCAAAGCCTTGCAAGTATCTGTGGGAATAGAGAAAAAAAACAAGTTAGTTATCGATAAATTTTGAAGTCATCCTCCCCTTGTCTATCTGGGTTTCTTCCGTACTGCGTCGCCATCCATAGGTGGTTTTCTCTCCGCAAATTCTTCAGCCATCTTTTCACTGTTAACGTAGACAGCGAACTCGGGACGGAGCGACTGCTTTCTGGTCTGTCGACAACCTTCAGAAAAATTTTCCTTCTCCCGTCTGGCCAAACGTCTCCTCCCCTCGTAGATCGCTGCACGCCCTTTTTCTTCTTCGCGCCAATCACTCGTTTGGCGATCCGAGATGGCCCAAAAGCAGCCAAGTGCATGGGAACACTAGGAGCCGAATCCACACTGAAAAGGTGAAGCAAGGGGGTTGGTAAGACAGAAGTTGGCGAAAAGTCGCCGACCCTCCAGAGTCATCAACCTGACAGCAGGAGTTAGCCTCGTCCAGGTTCCCATTTTAACATGGAAAACGCCTGCAAGAATGCGAATCACCCCTACCCCTTAACCTTGGCCTGGCGTAGCTGCATACAAAACAAGCTGATCCAGCAGGTAGCAGATTTCGTACTTGACGAAAGATATTTCTCAGACCACTGCCTGGCAGGGCAAGCAAACGTCAAATCAAAGTCGTAAATCTTGATTTCCCAAATGCAACGTACAAGTTTTTTTGAAAAGAATTAAGGATTTGTTTTTAAATACTAAATTAATAAAAGACCGAAGAAAATTTCTTCAACTGAAATATAAAAATCCCATAGAAAAATTTTTATGTTTTCTACAACACCAAACACGCCCACCAGAGTCAGAAAATATGGATTCCAGCTTACTAGAAAAGGGGGTACGTTAACAAAACTTAATTAAACCTTAACACCAACTTGTGTAAGGCAAAAACTTAAAAAGTGTTTTTTAAAAAAATTGACCTTAAGGGTCAACTTAACAAGAAATTAAACATTAAGCAAACAAGTTAAGAATAAGTATTAACTAAACAAAATTAAACAGTTAAACAAACTACCTTATAGAAAAAGAAAAAAAAATAAAATTACTCAAGCAACTTAAATTCAGAGTTAACCAAAACTGCCAAAAATTAAATGACAACAATTACTTTTCAACAAGGCAAAGAAATTTAAGATCAACAACAAAATAAACACAAATTAATAACATTTAACACTGATAGCAGAATTAAGATAAATCATTACAATCAAGCTATTTTATTTCAACAGCTGAAGTAGCTAAGTATGTATTACATAACAAAAGCATAAAGAGCTGGCAGACATCATCCCAAAGTCTGTTTTAAAAATGATTCACCGACACATCCATTTTAATAATATATACACAGGCGAATATTAAAATAAGTAAAATAAAGGTCAGACTTATTGAGTAACGGTTACAAAAATAAATAGCTTTGATTTGGGCAAAGAAGTTTTTCTAGAAGTGTTAAAGTTGGTAACGGAGAAACATCTAAACTATTTTGGAACTAATAATGAGAAAAGATATCTTTTAAGAAACAGTTTATTCATTCTGATCTATATAAGTACAGTTCTAAACCTTAAACATTAGAAACAATTTCATTACGAATATTACATGCATTGTCTTTCCTTTGATGCCAATGGCTTTCACCTTCGATTTATGACAGGAAACATTTAAAAAGGTTTTCAACACATTTTAATTTATCTTTCTGGTTTTCAGCATTGTTTCTTCTTTTTAACTGTTTTATTTTTTAATTTACAAGTTAACTTCTGCTTAATACGTGTTCTTAATCAAATGCATTGGTTTTCATTGATACAGACTTAAAAATAGCATCAGTAACGATGTTTCTCACTGCTTCAAATAATGTTTAGTATCGGGCGGTTAGGCTTTTATCACTATTATGTTTAGATGATTAATCTCCTTCTGCTAAATTGTAATGCTAATAAGCACAATAAAAGACATTAACATATTAATCATTTATTCAGAATATGCTGGACCGGTTGTCATTTATCTTACTAATGATAGTTGCTTCACTTTATAAAGCTTCAGTGATCCTTTATAACTGCAGCCGATCAGAGGGAATTGATAGCACCTTTAATCTTATATGATATTAACGACATTATTCTTTTCTGTGAATCATTTATTTCAAACAATTCTGAGTCATTTTAATTAGTTTTATCGAAACAAAATGAATTTACAAATGTAGCACATTTCATTGTTTCCTAATTGTACACTTTTTGCCCTTTCTAGGAGATTATAGTTTTGTCTGCTTGTTTATGAAATTAATTTTGTATTTACTAATGACATTTTGATAATTTTCGATGGAGGAATAGAATTAAACACCAGAAATATTACCAGGCCACATAAAATCGGATATACCGCAGTAACACGAATATAAATAAGATACTAATATAGAAATATAATATTTTAAACTATGATTTCTGCTCTGCTACATTATGTTACGATAAATTTAATCAACTCAAAAGGTATTTTCACACTCCTTTCTGAATGCCTTTGGGGTATAATGGTTAGCACACTCGGCGCGTATTTCAGAGGTCAAGGTTCGAGTCCCGGCGAGGACATTACACATTTTTCCTGTTTCCTGTATCAAAATAATCTAACTTAACGAATGGGATTTGCGTTTGAATTTGAAACTTCCTGTATTATAATGGTCTTCAAGTTAAATTATTTGAGTATATTTATTAATTATTCCAAAGGTGGTATATTTTTATTATTTCGCAAGCCGGAAAACATTATCTTCATTTGAACACTAGAAGGCGCTATTAATTTAAATTTCACTGCCCAGCGTTGAAAATCATTCATTTTTTCTTCCATTCCCTCATTGCACTGCACCATTCTTTTCTACTACCCGCACCTTAGGGTCAAATGCATCAGCATCTTCATCAATATATTGTAAAAATTTAATCTCAAATGCATGCTTTATTAAACACTGAAAAGTATAAAATATAAATTCAGTTAAAACGCTTTAAAGAACAATTTTTACAATTAAAATTAGAGTTTCTGCACAAAAACAAGCATATCGACCAAGGGGCAAAAAGGCAGATTTTTCGGTGCACAAAACTGAATATTTACTCACCTGGCGAAAAGACACTGAAGGCGTAGAAACTGACTTAATTTGTTGTGGACGCTATGCTGGGCCAATATATGGGATAGTTTAATAACTTAAATGATAATTCCAGAAGGGATTAAGCATGATTTAATTCGCAATAATAAAAGAAGAGGTTATCTTTATTGCTGAGAAGCCTAGTTTCTCTACATTGGCAACAAATCCACTATTCTGCGAAGTTTCAAATGTAAACAAGTGTGGGTGCTATGGTAAAAAAAAATAGGCTTAAACGCACTTAAACAACTTGCTCATAATTCTACAACTATTGAGTGGAAGTTAATTAAAGGCATAAAAACCTTAACCGGAAGATAAGAACAACATAATTCAATCATTTTTAAAGCAAAAAATGCACAATTTAGCAACATATAGGAATAAAAAACTGAACTCAATGAGCCCAGTAACAGAGCGAGTATATATATATATATATTTATATACTTTTAGTGGGGCCGATTGCCATCAAAAGGGGAGGTACACAACTACATGATATAACAGTCCTGTTTACAAAATTTCAAAGTTCTGAGGCTACTCGTTTTTGAGCTATGCGAGACACATACATGCATACGTACATACGTACTGACGCCACGAAACAATCTTTATGAATCCATTTTAAATTAGTTTTATAATTCAGTTTGAGAAAAGGGTCCTTTATTCTTATGTCCTTATTTACAGGTGTCATGCAAAAACATTGTTAAATTGCATTTGATAGCGGTCAAAATGGATATGTTATGTAGGAAATGTTGTGTTGATGATTGTCTGCTAATTCAAAAAAAAAAGAGTTCAAGTTAATTATTTCCTCCATTTAGAAAAATCAAAATCTTATTTAATTATCTAAATTACTAATTAAAGTATTAATATTTTAGTTTGGTAATATTTATATTTTTGTTTGAAATATATATATACATATATATATATAATGCTTCAATATTATATCCTTGTATTTAAATTATGGCGTTTGTTCTTGGGTGGAAAGATTGGTGAGAAACGAAGTTTTGCAGTGTCATTGTTGTTCGGGTAAGGATGAATCATCTTAGAATGTTCTAGAAGATTTTCTTTGTTTTCGTTGTCGTGGGAAAAGGGTGTACGTGAGAAGATTTAAAGGGTTGCTGTTTTCACGTTCTAGGTAGGATAATGGACATTTTCGAAGAAAAGAGACCGTTCTGACCGGAATCTTGGCTGGTCGCGCATGCGCAGTTGACTGTTTCGTCAGTTTTGGTGAAAAATTGGAATTTTTGGTCTTGAAAGTGAGCAAAATCCTGGTTTTCTGGCAGCCCGTATTTTTGGGAGAGCTGAGGGAAGAATTTTGAATGTTCGTTACTTTTTACTGGAACTCCGAAGGAGGAGTAACGACTTGGAGATGAGACTACTAGTTAACGAGAGCCAGTATTTTTGATTGTTCGTGACTTTTGATTGAAACCCCAAGGCGGAAGGGAGAACTTTTGAGACGCTCGTCACCTGTCTACTGTTTCTTGAAGTCGGGTATATTTTTTTGAGCGAGTATAAGGGAGCTCAAAAGCTTGGAGTTATGGCTGAAAGTTTTTAGAATTTTCCTTGCTGGGTTTCTTTCTTCGCGGTAGCCCCTGATTTGATTGCGGTGCTTGTCTCGTCCGTGGGTCCACCGAATGTCTGCACTTCAGAATAAAGGAATCGTCCTCTTGAGCTATCAGACCTGACCACCTGCTGCCAGTTCGAGGAGTGTTCTGAAGGTAATCCGATGAGCCGTGAACCCTGGTTGTGTTCTACTGAGAATTCCAGCGGAGGGCCGAAGGAAGATATGTGCCAGGGACCCGTATCCTGCTGAGACCAAGCCTCAGGGTGATGCTGTAATTTAAGATAAGTTTTTTTTTGAATTAGCAGACAATCATCAACACAACATTTCCTACATAACAGATATTTTCGTTGAAATACGGTACCCAGAATTTTTCGTGATTACCATACTTCCTTCTGTTTTCGCATTCATGGAGTACCTACTAATTTTCAGGAGAACAGAGTTGTTAAAAATAATTCAGCGGATTCTTAAATAAATTAATTTTAAGATATCATCCGCAAGAATGGATAGGAAGCTCTCGAGGTTTTATTCGTGGTCTGTATCTGTTGTTTAAGTTGTTATCCCTACCGACTTTGATTTTGCGTGGAAACCTGCCTTGCTACCATCGAGGGTCTCATAGAATAATCATAATGTATGAGAGCTGCTTGCTAAGTTTCTGGTTTTACTAGCAATAATTATTGTATCTGGAATACTTTAAAAATACATCTTTTGAGATCCAATTACACAATGCAAGTACTGTAACATATGTATCTTTTTGTGATATCTGAAATTCCAGCGCTTAGTAAAGATTACATTTTAGATTAAAAAGAAAATCTGCAAGCTTTCTATTTTACTCTAGAAGGATTTGTGAATTATTAGAATATTTAGTATGTTTCAAAGCAAAATTTATTTGACACCAGGCATTATTATTTTTCAAATCTAAATTGTAAAAGAATTAGGAACAAAACACGTCTGTTTATTTAATTTGTTAATTCTTAGATGTTTGGTCTTGGAAGCATACGATTTTTATTTAAATTCGCCTGCTTATTAATTGCAATTTTTCTCTCTTTTATTTTTGGCAACTATCGCCTATTATTTATTTATTTATATTTATTTTATATGCTAAGGAGGATAGCAGATGATACTGAATTTCTGAAGAGCATAATGTTCTCCGACGAAGCATCCTTTCATCTTTCTGGCTATAATGTGCGCATATGGGGATCTGAAAACCCCATAAATACTGTGAGGCACAAAGACATTCCCCAAAGGTTAATGTGTGGTGTGGATTAATACACAACCGAGTCATTGGGCCTTTCTTTTTTATAGAAAAGACGATTTCATCAGTCGTATACTTAGACATGTTGGAAAACTTCGCATTTCCACAACTAGAAGAGCTTCAGCCACATGTCTTTTTGCAACAAGATGGTGCACCAGCTCATTGGGGTACCATCGTTCGTTGTTCTTTGAATGACGATTTTACAGGAAGATGGATTGGGCGAGGAGGTCCAATTCCGTGGCCACCCAGATCACCTGATATAACACCGCTGGACTTTTTCCTTTGGGGATTTTTAAAGGACAACGTTTACAGGAGGAGAGTGTCGAACATGGGATGACGTAAAAGCCAGAATTAGAACCGCAATAGCCTCTGTGGATACCGACATGCTTTCTGGTACCTGGCTTGACATTGAATATCGATTTGATATTCTCCGTGCGACGAAGAGGGCAAACGTGGAAGTTCATTGACTAGGGTCATGAAACTTTTTGAGTCTATCTAACCGTTTATGTTATTAATTTTAATCTATCTTTATTATTTATGAGTTATTAAATATCAAAATGGATCCGGGACTTTATAAAGACCCTGTATATAGATATTTATTCAGTTGTTGAACCAGTAATTTACCATTCCAATTTTAATATTGCTACATTTAGTTCTATGAACCAGCAAATCGTATTTAAAAGTTTCTTACTTTAAAAATAATCTAGTTTTTCATAAATGCATTTTAACACTTGCATTCAGATTTGCTTGTAAGGATTCCGTTTTCACATGAAAAGACGAAGTGGACTGAGCGATTTAGTTTGAGAGATGCTGGCTTGAGTAAACGTTGGGAATTTAAATGTGAAATGCAAGTACTTGTTCGTAACCTAAGCAAGATCTAAAAAATGAACAATAGCACGATCTCAACTGCCATTGTTAATTTTTTCCCTATTCTGAAGTTGAAGACAACTCGGAAACTACGTATGACACATTGCCGAAAATTCTTCGCATATTTTTAACACACTTAAATATTTAGAAGGCATTTCCTCTTCCTGAATTTCAAATCGTATTAATCATTTTTCTGCATTATATATATTTAAACCCTGAATAATCTACAATCTTAAAACATTTCAGTTTTAGTCTTCTGTTTCAATTTAAAATCAATAGTGTTAAGTAAACAAAGGTGATGTCTAATTTTATATATACTAATCTGTTTTAGATTTAATATTTCTTCACACTTCTCTTATTTAATGTTTCAGCAAATAATTTTCGTTTCAATGTACAGTGAGATGAGGATAATACGTATAAAATATTAATAAATTACCTTAATTTTTATTCACACTTCGAAGATTTAGTTCAAGCGAAATCTTTAAAAATTTTGCTACATATCAGTCCTTTTTATTTAGAAATCAGTATGTATAATGGAGATTAAAATTCCAAAAATAAAAATTTTCTATGTACTTTCTGGAATATTCATTGGGACTAAAATGATTTTACTAATTCCCAAGTATTAAAAATGTTATTATTGTTACTGTTGCTCGTAATAATAATTATTACTATTGTAATTATAATTGTTACTATTGCTCGTTCGTTAAGTTATATATTCAGATTTATTTTCATATTCTTCAAACAGCATAAATAATTAAGAAAAAAATTAATTAAATAGTTAACTGTTATTTATTATTTCAATATGAATAATCT
>KK119681.1:322866-349604 GCA_000611955.2 Stegodyphus mimosarum
CTATTATATATACTATATAAAATACGATGGCTATATATATATATAGTATATATATATATATATAGTATATATATATATATATATATATATATTCATAATGAAAGAATATATACATATATTATACAAACATAAATTGATCACTACCATGCGTAGAAATGCTGGTCATTTAATATATTAAAAAAACGAAACCTTTATTTAAACTGATATTTGATTTATAATTACATACAAATGCAAACAATTAGCTCTACAATTTGTGTACGGCTCGTACATCTAGAAATACAAGCCTTCACATACGGTCACGAAAATCTTTGCTTTCGTCGCATGTTTCCAAAAGTCCTTACCCCATCTATACGGAGTAAGGACTTTTGTAAACACGATATACATTGGATGAAAGCAGAAAAGTTGGACTACTTTCGTAATGAATTGAGTAAAAGGAAATGATCTTCAGGGAATACAAGTGAATTGAATCATTTCCTAGACATTTTAACCCTGATCGTGTTTCGAAACGATGCCTTCCTGATATACCGCACAAAACGAGATGAAGGAGGATTTGAAAAGGTTGTTAGAATCTGACGAAAACATGCTACATGTAAAATAATTCATTGTTACGATTCAATTAATTCAGAGAAGAAGGAAACTGATGTGACAAGAATACAAGTTCGTTTTGATTCCAAAATGCACTGCACACGGTTTTCTTCTTACTGTACATTCTTAAGGCCGCAACTTAAATATATCAATTTTGCTGGAATGCAAAAGCCAAGGACTCACAGTTTCGGGGTGAACTCTCTGTGAAGAAAATAAAGAATCTTGAACAAGTGTACATAATTTTAATTCAAAAGGAACAATTCCTGAAACGAATTAATATAAGTATTCATCAGCTTTGTATTATAGTTTCTGAGAAAAGTTTGATGGAAGTAAAATCGCAAATACAATGTGATTATAAAATTACCCTGTTCGAAGACATTTACAGCTAAAACTAATGAATGGATTGAAACTAGATTTCACAGACAGACTGTTCAAGGAATGGGGAAATAAATTTTGAAAAGAAAGGGGTACCACAAGTCACCGACAGGAAAGAATCGAGGCGGTAGCAACCGAAAATGCGTCATTACAATGAATGCGATCAAAATATGTATTTATTGTAATTATTCATTCACATTAATTCCTTACTACGCGAAATTTCAATTATGTTTCAGTAACAAGATATGTCTTGCAGAAATGAATGACATATAGTACGAAACTCAAAGAAAATACCTTTTTATCAATTAAGATCAGGGTTCCCTGAATGACATGCAAAATATTTCATGGACTGACTTACAATGGGTACAATATCTTGCATCCGGTGAATGATGTTATCTGCTGCTGCGCGTAAATTGTCAACGTCTATGTTCGTGAGAGTCCGTCTTATTCTTTTTTTCAAGAAACTCAGATTTGTAATGCACCAGATTTAAGGACTTAACGTACCCCCTGCAGTTAAAATTCACATGAGGTGATGTCCAGAAAACGAGATGGCTCTCCTGTCGGAAAATATTGGCTTATAATTCTCCTATTACCGAAATGCTGGAGTAAACGATTTTGTACTGAACGAAGAATATGTCGGCATGATTCATCTTACATACAAATTGTCGACTCCAAGCACTATCTTTGCTGCAATTCAGGAACGACAAAAGTTGGCAGCATTTTCAAATATTTCTGACCAATAACAGTGAAAGTAACGGGAGCCGTAAGAGTGATAGTCTCAAAACCATTTGGTCCTATTTTGAATCTGGCCATGAATCCCCAGAACACGGCTACTTTTGCAGAACGCAGCGGCACTTGTGGGATTATTATGGGCTTTTCCGGTGTCCTAGTTCTGCAGCTGTGAGAATTGCTGTAAATATTCAACGAAAATAAACTTCATCTCCCTACAATAGTTTCCACTGCTAATAATTGTTGATTTTCATCCGACCAAAAAACGTCAGGGCTAATCCAGGCGCTTAGCATATTCTATCATTCTTAGTTCTTGCGTACTCTCATACATATAGTTATGCAGTATTTCGTAAGAGTTTTCTGTCAATAGCATAAGATATACCTGCTTGGTGATCTATTGCACAAGAGCTTAAATCACTGCTAGGCCCCGTGTCGTCGAATACTGCAGCGACAACTTCTATTACTGTATCCTCTGATACTGGTTTTCGTCCTTCGACGGCTCTAACTCCTAGCGATACATTTACTCAAAATTTTAATCATACTTCTCTCTCCATCGGTTCATTATTTCCGTTCAGTTTCAGATGCCTTCAAATAAGGAAAATTGCTTTATAATCATTCTATATCTGAAAATAAACACATAAGAAACATTTTCGCTTATAAATTACATTGTCATCAGATTACTAAACCTGGAAAGCATTGCACTGAATTTAAGATTAAAAGAGAAGAATGTGCATTATTTTGATATCTTATTTGTGCTACGAAAAGCGTATCTTGTTTCTTGTGCCCCCTAAAAAACCTTTATATACAGGTCTGACACATCAAAAATGTGCATTTGAATATTATTAGCAGCACACGACAATAATATCATCGACAAACTAATTATTCGGAAGATGAAAGAGTAAAAACATGCTGAAGTAAGATTTAGTGTTGGCAACGTAAGCCCTATAATAATTTTTTCTAAGAATGGCATAAATTTTGTTGAAGTGTCTAATGCTTATAATTCTCCCACCAAAGAAATCGGAAAACGTCTCTATCAGTTTAGATTACAGAAGTGTAAAAGTGCTTTTTGAGAATCTATTGCTATTCCATTATTCCTTAATTTGAATTAATTTGAAACAGTTCAGAATGCAAGGTATTATTTCGATCAAATGTGGGTTTTTTCAAGCACTCGTCCAAAAACTTTAATTTCTGTTTTTCCCAATACATAGATTGCTGGCGTGATCTTAATTAAATTCTGTTTCAGAAGATATCCATGTGGAAAATAATGATAAGCTTAATCATTCTTATCAGATAAGTCAACTATCTTGGATATATTTTCATTTAGCGACTCTTCCAATACTTTTTCATTCTTTAAAAGACAGTCATTCTCCTGTAAATCAGGCATCAATTCATAAGCAAGTGGCACTTGCCCCATCCTTCGACAGTCCCTGTTCGTCAGGATAACGTTGATTTAATGCCAAAGGTTCTTCATACTTCGCAGGTTGAGTAAAGTACAAAGAATCAGTGACTGGTATACACCATATTCATTATAGACTTTATTAAAGATGCATACACTTTGTCAGTCACAGTCACTGACAAGGTAGTATAGGGTGATAAATTCTTTGAAATTATAGTCACGTTTAACTATGCACAGAAACCATGACAGAAAGAAAAAACTGACTAAACTGTGCTTTTGTATTGTGTTCCTTTCATAATTGGCATTGATTAAGAAAGCTCCAATGGCATTAAAAAGTAATTTGCTATCGGCTCAGTATGGGTGACGTCAGTGCTACTGTATAGGACTAAACTCTAACTGAAATGTACAGACATAAAAGTGTAATCTTTCCATTGCCTTCATAAAGGCCCTGCCACTAAACTCTGGTTAAGGTCCTTTAAATTTTGGTAGCTCAGTCCCTATGGATGGGCTGACTGCATGGTTGGTTTTTATTGTCTCCTATGTAATGGAAATGCGAGATATTTTCCCTTCGAAAGTCATCTACGAAGGTTTCTTCTCCTTAGACAGAGAGCTTTCACGTACTTTTCCATATCCATATCATCTGTCTAGCCTTTATAAAATTCCTTTGTACAAGAGTCTCACCTCTGTTGGCTGAAGAAATCCCGTCGCTAGCTCTCAGATCTTTATATTCCTAAAAACAACACAATTGTTTTACGAATACAGTGTAATAAAAATATAGAAAGGTAGTAAAGAAGAAGAAAGCAGTTTTCCATTCTTCTGTTGAAAAAGTATGAACTTTACTGTTTTATTTGCTTAACTTTTAAGGATGGGTGGCCAAAAAAATACTGAAAAAACACGGTGCACTAATTTGCGATCCTCCTTCTCATTATTTCTTTTTTTTTTGTATTTAACATAATGCTAAGTTTATCTTATCCTGTCCTTTATTTCCAAGTACTTTAAATAAAATGCATGTAACGAGTATTAAAGGTATCGATCATGATTTTAAGGGTATTTAAAATTCATCCATCGTTTTAGCATTTTAATTTTTACAGCTGAAATAAATTACTTTTTATATGATCTACTTTTCACACTTGTGAATTAAACTTCTTTCGACCTTTCTAATTTCATCAAAGTCACCCAGCCGAGGTAGCACTTAGTGACTGTGACTGCCGTACTGAAAGGCGCGGATTCGAATCCCGGTGATGCCATTGATATTTTTACATGTACAGTGTTTTGTGCTGCATGGGATCACTCTAAATATGCGGCGAGGAAAAAGAGGTTGATGGTAAGAGAAAGGGGTTACCCCTTACCTCGGTACCTTACCCACGGACGCTCTCCTGATATACTGGGCCTGGAACTGAGCCCTAAAATCGTACTTTCACCTATGTGGTACCCATCGTACTTGCGAACGGCAGGCGCAATCTTGCCACCTTGGGATGATGAATTTCATGGGCTTGCTGTGACATCAGACGAGCGAGATTAGTCACATTAGCAACAGCAATAATTCTATCAACTTGTAGAAACACTAGGCTATTTCGAAGCAGGAGATATGAAAAATGAGCAATGCCCTCGCTGGGACTCAAACCACGGACCTCTCGAATACGCGCCGAGTGTGCTGATTACTACACCACGAAGGCGGGAGAAATACCTTATATATCCCCCTTCTAAAGGGCGACTGTGGATTAGGGGACCCAGTCGACAAATCCTGGTGGTGGAGAAGCATCATCCACCAACCTTTTTAGTTCGGAACACTTGTAGAGGCATTAGGTTATTTCGTAGCAGAAGACATGAAAGATGAGTAATGCCCTCACCGGGACTCGAAGCACGGACCTCTCGAATACGCGCCGAATGTGTTGACCACTGCACCACAAAGGCATGCTAAGAAGGCGGGAGAAATACCTTATAAACTTGAAATAAACAAGACTAAAATGTAACTAAATTCCTTGGCATATGGGTTAGCAAAATTCTGTTTTATAGATACAATGGTTCTTAAGTGGAAAATTTTTCAGCTATAAAATTAATTAATTATTGATATTATAGTGCCTGATTATTATTTCATAATGAAATTTTATGTTTACAAGAAAATGTCATTACTTCTGCCATGTTAAAAAAATTAAAATATTAGCTAGCAACAAATTTGGTGAAGTTTTCTTCCAGATAATACCTTTAGACAGAGTTTGTGAAATTATTTTTGTTACTTGTATGAATGTACTCATTTGACTTTGCTTTACCTTCTTTTTCTCATTATTCAAAATAAATTTCTCTGTGCGAGGCAGCATATACTCAAGTTATAAATTTAACAGAGGACATACTACGTAAATCAGTTTTAGTTAACATGAGTACTGGTGACAAGGAAGATTTGGTGATACTGCCAGCCAGTTCTGCCTTTAAATACAAACGTAACTAGTTTTGGTGGCCACTGTAAATAGCCATGTTAAGTCCTGACTGATGTTAATTTCTAAAATTTCTAGATAGTGTGATTGAGGATTTATTAGTTTAGTGCACATTTAGGGAATAATTTATGGCTGTTCCTTTAGTTATTAATTGCCCGTTGAATCTACTCAGTATTTCTGCTAAGTATTTTAATTAATTAATCGATTTATATCAGTTGTTTCTCTGCTATTATCTTCGGTTTAGAGGTAACTGAAGTGTTTTAAAATAAAATTTATTGTTCCGCTGTAGAGACATTAGGTTATTTAGGAAGCAGGAGTAATGAAAAATGAGCACCGCCTTTGCCGGGAATCGAACCACGGACCTCTCAGTTACGCGTCGAGCGTGCTGACCACTACACCACAAGGGCATGCGAAGTAGGCAGGAGAAATACTTTATATACTACCCCTTTTAAAGGTCGACTGGAGATTAGAGGCCCCAATCGCCAAATCGTGGTGGTGGAAAATCATCATCCACCACCTTGTTTTAGTTCCGGCGCCACTTGTAGAGTAATTAGGATTTATTTGGAAGCAGAAGAATGAAAAATGAGCAACGACTTCGCCGGGAATCAAACCACGGACCTCTTGGTTACGCGTCGAGCATCCTGACCACTACACCACGAAGGCATGCGAAGAAGGCGGGAGATAAACCTTATATCCTAATTTTTACTTTTTGTTATTCGGTGTGAAAATGAAGATTCTCAAACCTATTTTCTTTAGATTTTCATTCAGGTTTTTTAACTCTTTCAATTAAAAGTTAAGTTTTACACTTGAATTCAAGGTAGGATACATTCAGATATTTATGAATAGAAAAAATTAAGTTTAGTATTATTAAAATATTCATTCTTTTATTTTTCAACCATCAAAAGCTCAGTTTTATTTATTTATAACAGTTTGTTTAATGTAACCTCTATATCGTTCCTGAATTTATTTAATTTTAAATCATTTTGATATACGCAAATATTGCGAATCACTTATCCAATGTGCGTAGCCAGGATTAGTCTGCGCCATTTTGGCCTATGATAACACCTCATATGAAGAAACGTGCAGCGAGAAATGACGGATAATTACATCGAACTACTATTTTGTAAGTTTAACCGGCTATCATCATAACATCCACTGAGCTAAATAGTCAGTTAAATTAATATAAAATGCAATTTTATAGCCTTTAGTATTGAAAGGGAACACTTTCGCGAGATTATTTTAATCTTCATATCACTTTTACGTATCGCTAGCATATATCTCCCGAAAACGTTTACTTCAGTTATTATTTCTACTACCATACAGCTACCAAGGTAATCATAAATTTTAAATTGAATAGAAGTAAATTTTTTCTCAGTTCAATGGCGCGAAGAAACATTATTACCATTATCACGCCGTTGTCGATGTTTCAACGGCATCTGTTCCGCCTGAGGCAATTATTCTCAATTACAGTTGAAAAGAATGAACATGAAAAACCTGGAAAACAAGTGTCTAATAATGATTAATGAAACTATAATTACACGATAAACAGCGTCCGCAGAGTTCCTTTCAATTTTTGTAAAGGTTTGAGTTTTCGGTGTTAATTTACATTATTATCTTTGGAAAAGATGGATAGTTTGTTTTGAAACTTCTTTACCGTATGGTAAGAAATAATAGCAGCAGGTTACTGTTTGCAGTGTGTATCTCGGAGATAAAAAAAATAAACCAGATTTCCGAAAACTTCTGTTCATTAGATGATAAGCTAACCAAGTTTAAAAGAATCTTTTTCTTCGGAGTTATAATGGATGGACAATTGTGATTAAGGAGAGAAATGCACGTGTTCTCAATTTTCTGCTTTATTCCAATAATTTAAACTGAATGATTATTGTTTTACAGTTAAATTTCGTTAACAGTACTTGCGTATTATTCAACCACCGAAACTGCATTTTTTTGTCGGAACGGCGTTCACTTCTTTGTCTCTTTTTTTCAACATTGGCCACACTTCAGGCCGCAAGTGATGTTATTTTTACTGGGTACCTCTCCACACTGGAATCCAGTTTCTTTCCTGAAAGGAAATACGTGGACACAACTAATATCTAAATGGTGAGCGCGCTGGGATTTAGCAAACACGGTAAGAAATCTGTACCGGCACTTCACAAAAGTCATCACTGGACACGGGCCCTTTCCAGCATACTTGCATTTCCTTAAGCACAGTAATTCTAATAACTGTGAGTACGGTGGTTAAGGTCTTCCCGACCACTTTGCATTTGAATGCAGGAGTATCGCAGGCTTCCATTTACACAAGCCTTCTCATGAGCACTGGCCTCTATGGATGTTTTAGAAAATAGATCGGCATTGAACAAACTTGAACATATCATGAGCTACTTTACGACAGCCCATATTATTGTTACGCAGTCGCGCCATTCTCTACATCTGTCCATTTGTAAGATAGCTAACCATAGCATTGTACTTCATAGCTCTTACCCTTTTTGCAGCCCAGCATATTTTGTAGGTATTATACGTAGTATTGTTATACCTATTCTGTATTTCTGTATTATACCTATTCTGTATTGCAATTTTAAATATATACTTGTAAGGTTAAACGATTGTAAAATAGGCCTTAAATTGTAAATATACACTTTCAAGTGAAATGCAGGCTTTAAATGATTTGATCTTTATAAATGAATGTTAACATTATTATATTTACATTTAATTCCACTTTTATCTAGATGCATATCATTGTTTACAATAGTGCACCTCTTCCTTATGTAATAAAATACTTTGATTAATTATAAAAACAACTCCATGAAAACATGTACTTTCTTCAAGAGTGTATGCTCATGTTCTTTCACTATTGGTATCAAGTTTTTCTTAACTTTAATATGCATATTGTGTAACCCAGACATAATCGGGAATTGAATTTTGCATTTATATTGTCTGCAACAGTGTGCATTTATATTACATTTTTCTATATATTAATATAGCTCATTTTTGAAGCCCAGCATATTTTGTATATTTAGTATACATAGTACTACTATTCCCATTCCGTACAGCAATTTTGTTATGTACTCGCGAGGTAAAACAATTATAATATATGCCTTAAATGCAATTGTACATTTTGAAGTCAATAGTAGGTTTTAAATGGTTTGAACATATACCTTATCAATGAATGTTAACATTATTATATTTACATTAACTGCATTTTTACCTAGATGTATCTCATTGTCCACAATAATGCACCTCTACCTTATTTAATAGAATACTTTGATTAATTGTAATACAAACTACAATGATGTCTCTACATTGAAAATGCGTTCTCTTTTCAAGAGATTTGTATGCTCATGTATTTTCACTATTGGTACAATTTCATGCTTAACTTCACCATGCATTTTCTGCAACTCAGAAGTACATCGGAAATTGAATTGTGCATTTTTATTGTCTACAGCAATGTGCATTTGTATTACATAGCACATACCCTGTCTTCAATTTATGTGCTGCATTACTCTGTTTATTAGTAATACACAACATTAATAGTGTATCTTCGCTGAAAAATTGTACATTATTCAAGAGCCTTGATTGCTTATGTTATTATTATTATTTAATAATTATTAGCACAATAATGCTGTCTGTACTGTCATCCCAGCCCTCGGCGGGGGTTTGACCGGAAGTAGATCAACTCCGATAAGTAGGAGAAAATCCCGTATGGAGAATAACCCTGGTCAGAAGCCTGCTCAGCGGTGAGTGGTAGTCGCCATTTTGTTGTGGAAGCACTTAATAGGCGTCCTATATCTTTCCTATGAAGGGACGGAGAAATACATCCAAGCCTTCTCTTGGGCACGAAACCAGGCCCTTTGGTATTGCGGTTGGCTCTTCTAATTACTATACCGTCTGAGCGGCCGCAGTCCCTTAAAGTGTTAGCGGGTAGACTGGCGATTATACTGGCGCAGTTAATTGCGTAGTCTAAATCTCTATACAGTGGTATTTCGGTTACGTACGCTTGAAATACGTTCAACTTGGTATACTTCATCTCTGGAGGCAAAAACTTCTGTTTGATACATGATACCTGTCTTGAATACAACTCAAGTTCCATGACTCATTATTCTATTTCGAGAGAATGATACAACTGCTGAATACGGCAGTAGTATTATTCAATAAAGTTATTTACTAGGCTTTATTATTATTGCTATTACAACGTATAGAATTTTCAAGTTATTTTGTGGTTTCTCAGGTAAAGGTTTTGTAACTTAGTTAATTATGAGTTTTTAGAAAGTTAATAAGTAGAGTTAAGCAAAGAAGGAAATGGTTAAGAAGTGGAAAAGAAGGTTGTTGAAAAGTGCAAAATTGATATGCGTATCCGAAGCTTGGCAGTTGCGTATCGTACAATGTGACAAATAAAGAAGCGAAACTGGCAATGCAACTAGGCGGGTGAAAGGGATCACCAAACAAAGATCAAAGAAATTAGATGCGATATTAGACATTAGAGATATTAAAATGAAGGTGCATAGGTAGTAACTCTGATTCAACCGCAAATTGTGTAGAAAAAAGCGAATGTCTCAATGGTCAAACACTTAACTATTAAAAAAAAACTTTGTGATCTGTAAAACCAGAGAGGTTCCAAGCTTGGGAAAATAGTTCATGGTTCTAACAATTTAAACGCACTATTCTATGATGCGTTCCGTACTAGACAGCTGTTACTTTTAACATCGAGAGAAGGATTGATAAAATTTATGGTGATCCTTTTTCCAAAACACAGCTAAATGTATCCCCCGATCCTAAAACAAATTTCAATGGACATTTGATAAATTTAAATTTATTAAAGGAACGCAAGTATGCGATATTTTAATCATAACATACATTTATATTGCGTAGATTCAAGACTGTGAAACAGCTTATATTGTAGACTCATTAGGATATTTTGAAACAGGAGACATGAAAAATGAGCAAAGCCCTTGCGAGGACTTGAACCTGGACTTTCCTTAATATTCATCGAGTTAGCTACCGTTACACCAAGAACCCAATCGTCAATGGTGGTGAAGAATCGACACCCACCTTCTTTTAGTTCGGGCGCCACTGTAGTGTAATTAAGAATTTTTGAAGTAGGGGACATGAAAAATGAGTAAAGCCCATGTTGGAACGCGAACCTGGACCTCTCGAATACGCGTCGAGTGTACTACCGTTACACTACGACAAAAGAAGGAGGGAGAAAATATCCAATAACATGTAACACCATTCTCTTGAACCGCATTATTATTACGTACTTAATTCTTAGAAGAGTAATAAAACACGGACGTTTTCTCATAGGATGCAAATTGAAAAATTGAAAATAAAAAAATTCCAGATGAGCCCATAAAGTCAGAAAAAAAAATATCGGAATATCTGTGTACTTACACATACATGAAAGAACTGGCGTTAAAAAGCGATGTTTCTAACATCAAGCCTAAATTTATTTTCAAAAGCTATTAACATGTCATTTTACGTTTTGAGACGAAGTTTACGCCATGTTTATGAGATTCTCAAGTGTCCTAAATGCATGCATAAGTAAACGATTTCGTTACTTATTCGCATAGTTTCCATAATTTTTCCTTTTCTCCCGTTCTCCGCTCCTTCTTAGCGGTAATACGCAGTTTTTTCGTCAGTCATTTGCATGCGTGGGTGTATGGGTAACAGCCGGGATTTGAATTATTGCGGGTTTCCGGGATCTTCATCGAATTCCGGACATTTTCCCGTAAGTATTGTGGGGAGAACAAAATTCCTGGAAGAGGTATTTATCCAAAGTATAAGTATTTTTGCAACATTGTGCAAATTCGCAGGCTAGTTCTTTTGTCGAGATTTATTACAATGAATAAAAGTTCTTCTTTGTCTATAAATTTTTATTTATCTCGATGATAAGTAATAGCAGAATCATGCTATTCTTTCTAATTGGCACCAGAACCAATCTGGGCAACACAACATTATCATAATTGTATTCTTGTTGTTTAAAACGCCAGATACATATTGCAGTTTAAGAGGTCGGTGAAACGCAATTTATCTTAAACGTTAAAAGGAATTAAATTACTTCAGCTACACTGCATGCCGTAAGAGTATATTCCCTTTAATGTAAACGGAATTTACATAACGCTACCTCGTTATTTAATCTAAGTTTAGAAAAAAAGTGAATTTATTATGACCAAATAGTAATTCCGAATTGTAATATTTTATTTAAAATAACAGTATACCTCCATATAATGCATAATTTGCTTTTCCATTAATTGTTACATGTTGCATATAGTTTAAAAATTTTATGAAAATCAACTAGATCTATATGTTCATTTAAGCAGTATTCTTATTGTTTATTGTTTCTAACTCTCTTGATCTTAGTGCATCTTTCGACCACGTCCACATACCTACGCATCAAATTCATCACTTCCGAAATATAGAGATGGCCTGACGTTTCCTCGCATTGGGAAACGTGCAACAACGGCAGACAACAGCTGACAAAACGACTTTCGCTCGCTCTATCCCATATTAAAAGGAAACCCTCTTCTGGGAAAATGGATTACAGGGCTTAATAACCTTCTTCTCGTTTACCATTAATGACCACAAACTAACGAAATCGGGATATAGCTGGTGACAAACTAGCGAAATCGGGATATACCTGGCCACAAACTAACGAAACGTATTATGGAATATTGTTTTAAGAAGTACATACATATAAGACTACAAACTATTCTTAGCAGTGCACGTCAAACGTTTTGGTTTTAGGTTGTAGGAATTTGGTAAAACAAATTGTTTACTAATGTAGACAGTAGTATCGACAAAAGCCCACCGCTGCCTTGCAGCTACAGGGTGACCTTCTTAACGATCGAGAAACTTAGAACTCCTCCCTTACAATAATGGATTAGAATTTTATGGCCCTTTCTATGTTAATATAGAAGGAAAACACAGTCTGTATACAAAACAAAATCATGCATTGCAATTTTCGTATGTAATGTTTGTGGAAGCTATACATTTTGAGGTATTTTCTCATCAAATAACTGAAGATTTAATTGCAATTTTGAAGCGGGGTTTTGCAAGACGGCGAAAAATTTCCTTAATTTTCACATATAATACGTCCGAATTCGAAGGTGCTGAGGAAGTTTACAAAATCTTCTAAGAACTGTTAATGACAATTTATCAGGTTTTTCAACTTCTAAGGAAGTATTGTGAAAATGTTTCTAAAATTTCAGAGTCCCAGGATTTGGAAGTCTCTGAGAAGCTGATGTCAAATCAAACACCACCTAAAAGGAGCAATTGGAGAAACCAAGATAATCTTAGAATTGCTGAATATTCTACTTCAGAAATCCTATTTTTTGATAGGGTGTCCAATAAAGGTAATTCAAGGCCGGCCATATAATAGTTTAACGCGTTGCTACAGAAGAATGAAAACAGTCCAACATGTGTGCGAAAGATGGTAGGGCGATATGTTAACCAACCACTTGCAACAAAACGCTAAATGGCAATTTTTTATTTATAAAGTTTCTCCTGGCGCTCTTGCATTGTTGAAGGAAGATAACTTATCTTCCTTCAAATGGTATCTCTGACGAATGGAAGACAAATGAGCCAGGACTCACTGGGAAATTTGTGTGGTAGTCGTATCAGCGCCAACTGGTAGCCTTCAACGATATCTTTCAAAAATGTGTGTATTGCTTGTTGAGCAGTAAATTGTTGTTATGTGCAATTTTGAAGTTGTTACGGAATTACTTATTTTCAATCTATTTTTGTGTATAATAGAACTCTAATGCTATTATAGGGTATGTTTGCCACAGTGTTAAGGTATTTTAGGACAAGGGGACGTTGATAATTTTTCATGAAACGGCATTTTGCATTGATAAACTTAAATATGATGTATCACTTTTCAAATTGTTGCCACCAAATACTATCGTCCTGTATTATATTTATAATAATAAAGAATATAATAATTAATTTATATAATAATAAAGAATCTGCATGAAGGTATGCATGCTTCACGCATTTAAAAAAAAGGTAGATAACTTTGGCTACCTTTAGGTAACTTTGGGTGATCGTTAGGTAACTTTGATCATCCATAAGGTGAATGAAATTTTGAATAACCTAATCCTCCACACGAGCTTGGGCACCTGGAAGCCCGGATTTGCAATTTCGAATTTAGATTTATAGTCTATTACATATTTTGTAAACCTTTAACGAATTTTTGATTAAAACAACTGAGCAATTTCAAAGTAAGAAGTAGCAACAGTATAAGGAATAAAACATTTTTTATCTCAGCACTCGTAACTGCCTATTGAAAATTCTAAAGATATCCTGTTTTTAAATATTTTTAGCACAAATGCTCTCGAAATGTGTATGTGTCAGTAAATGAAAAGAAATGTCGGTTTGGGTGTAATACAAAATCTGAAAACTTTCAGATTATTTTGTTTTTTTTTTACATGTATATTTTTGAAATGCTAAGACATTTTAACGTTGGGCAGGATCTTATAGATAATTACGCTGTTCGCCTAAAAAATATGCGTTTTCAAAACTGACCACAAGAATAAAAATTGTGGAGTTGTCTGTGTTTTTCATTTATTGCTTTAGGAATTTCATTTAGTGTTTGTTTGTGGATTGAGTGTCATCATAGTAATACTCTACAGACGTATCAAACAGTGCTACTATTCTCGATTTCTTAAGAAATAAATGTATTCATAGTTTTTTGCTATTAATTGCATTATGTCTTATTTAATAATATAATATATAATTTGGCATTAGGCAGTGAAACGTATTTTGACTCAGGAATATAATGCTTCTTATTTAGTTAAATGTTGCTTCAATAAAAACTTTTAAATCATCATTTTCCTTTATTTAACTAAGAATTTAAAATGGACTCCATAAAGGTACTACAACTGGGTTAATCGAAAGAACGCTCGATAAAGCCAAGCATGTATTCCCGTTTCCACAATGTCTCGGTTCTTTTCTAAAACTCTTATGAGTTTTTCTGTGTCAAAAACTAATATAATATTCTTATTTATAATGGCAGGAAATTGGGTGTGAAATTCTTTATAATTTAAAAAGTTACTTGAAAATTGGAAACATATGCAATATATTATTAATTTTTTCTGCTATTTGAATGTGTTTGTTCACCATGCAGGATTTTGTACAAAAAACAAATGTTGTGTACTCGTTCCTTATTTTCCCATACGAAAATCAATACTGGAATTAAAGAAATTAAACAATCAAGGCTTTTTTTAGAAAGAAGATAATGTTGGCGCCTTGCTTGGTGCGTTTCTGTGCCACAAGAAGTGGCATCTTGCACGAATTGTTTGTTAAAAGGCACCGGGGTACGGATAATGTTGTCAAAGTAGTTACAATTAAAGATAGAGCTGGAACATATCAGCGTTCAGTTAGCTTCTTTACCATTTGTAAATTAATGTAACTATTGATTGTTGTTACACATTTTGTGTTATTTGTGTGAATTTATATGTTCAAGTATCAGCATATTGTATTTTATGATGATAGTTTATTAGTGTCCTAATATCGATTTTAATGTTTAAGTTAGAAATGCTTTTAATGATTTAAAGGTTTATTTTAACTGCTGTAATGTCTGTTCGTCATTACAGCGTCTATTCGTCAAGGCGCCAACATCCTGCCCCCCGCTGTAATGTCTATTCGTCATTACAGCGGGGGCAGGATGTTGGCGCCTTGCTTGGCGCGTTTCTCTGTCACTAGAACTGGTCTTGGCCAGTTGATTGTTGGGCGGTTACCTGAAAGGTTGGACGGATGTATCGTCGTCCCTTAATATTTCAATTTGGAATTTAACACGTTGACTGCCAACTACGAGAAAACTCGTAGATTGCGTTCTTTTCTAGGACGCCAACTGCGAGTTATCTTGTACTGTGTTTGCTTGCCATTTTTGTGCAGCAACGATTAAACTCGGAATATGTCAGTGGTAATATCGATAGATGGTTCCTGGGAGAAGAACAGAAAATCAATGCTGGCTTGCATGAACAGAAAATTTATTAAAAAACGAACAAAAAACATAATTATAAAAATTAACTCAAATTCAAGAAATAAAATAATATTTAATGTTTGTGGAACTTCTTAAAACAATCTTCCACACAAAGGTCTGGCTTCTCTTTACAGGCTGGACAGAAACAACGCGTTTCTCGGCGTTTTTTTTTTTTCTTGCTTTGGTACATACACGACATGACTTTGCCGGACGCTGTTATTTTCGGTAGGTGATAGACTCTCTAAATAATGCAGAGCTTGCAATCTAATTTTTTTCGAAACTGGTTGAATCTCTTCTCCAATCAACGGGACGACGAATTCTTCTTTGATTTTTAACAGTTTTATTGTAGAAGAAATTACTTTTTTAAAACTTTTGTGAGCATTGTGTATATATATATGTGTCTCTATAATATGTAGTGAAACCTTTTTGGTCCATCTAATAGTCTTTCTTAGAGATATGTAGTACGAAAGCTTTGATCTGGTCGGTCAATGCCAGATATTCCATTATTGTAATCTCGAATTATATTCGGTTTCATAGAAATTTGTTCATTGCGACAGGTGCTCTGCGTGCAAATTAACTCGTTGTTGGCTTCCGCGAAGAGATTTCTGTTACAGAAGCCAACTACGAGATAATTCGTAAGACCTTTAAAAAAATATGCTTTTTGATGATAACTATGCACTAGAATTAGACTTTTTAATATTATAATGTGATTAAATCAAATTGTCATTTTAAGCCAGATTTCTGAAAATTGCCGTGGCAGTCAACGTGTTAAAAAATGTTTCGCATATTAAATTGTATTAGTAATTAATTCTCGTTTGAACATTGCGAAATTTCTACAGTCCACGCAGAATAAATACTTTTAAAATTCAATTTGTTCGATTATTTTCATTCGCTTATCATAAGCAGATAACTTAAACGCATTTTACAGCAACTTTAATTCAGACTGAAAAAAGTTAGGTTGCAAAATTAGCACACTACAAAATTGTCAAAGAGTCAATTATACGAATGAAATTTTTAGCATTTAATAATTTTGAATATTCTTCGATAAATTCAGCATTAAATTAAAACATGGAAATATTCTTTAGATTTAATTATATTGGAGACGGAAATAAAATCACATCGTCAATGGTAACCTCATTTACAAGTGATGCTTAATGAATCTATGAAAGAAAATAAGTTAAGCATTATCTTTCATTCTTTATTTAGTTGATAAACGCTGACGTTTCGAAAAGAAAAGGAATCAAACGTAAAGCGTATGAGAACTCCAAGCGTCATTTTGCTTCACTATTGTGTCACTTTCTAAAACAACAAAGGCATCTTTTGAAAGCTCTTGGAAATTCGCCAGATCGCTAGATATAAAAAAAGGCTTACGATATTGGTGAAATGATTGTAAAATACCATTTGTATGACCTGAACAATATAAGGAAAAACAGTCAAACAAATGAAAATGGTTGCCTTTTCCGACAACGCAGTAAAGCGAAGAATGGACATATGTCAGAAGATATCTTGCTAATTTATTTTTGGATTTAGAGTGAATCGATATTTTCTTTGATGATCCGTGAATCTGTTACGTTGAAAACAAGCTCAGTTAATGGCTACTCTCAGATATAACAGTTCTGACAGAAACTTTGTTTTTCCAAATCTTAGAGTAACGTATCTTTAGACCTGAGATTAGCAAAAATTGCCTTCAAATCGAGCAATAATTATTAAATCTGTGAGTGACCGTCATCATTCGAAATGGGAATCAAACTATATTTCACAATGTGCGAGAAATGGTATTTGAGCAGTTACTGTCAAGTATTATCTTTGTATTATCATACTTAATTGTCAATTATGAAATAAAATTCTTTCTGGAAAAAAAATTTCTCCCAAATCATTCAATTGACTAATTATATTTTAGTGATAAAATGACATGCTGGCAATGCAAAATTTTAGAGATGTGAAAAATTTGAACTCTGCAATTATTTTGTAATATACAGATAATTTGTGTTTTGAAGAATTTGTTATAAATTTCAAAAATTCTTATCTAAAACCGCGCTTTTACCATAATAAACTCAAAGATACAAATGAATTTCAAGGAAATATAGTTTTAGAGATAGGGATTATTGAATTGGATTAGAAAAATGATTCTGCAAACCAACCTTAATAAGAATACTAAGCCATGAACAGGATATTTACCACCGTGTATATTCAGTAGGAAATAGGGAGAAAATTATGGATTTATAAATGAAATTTAAAGTTAATTTTATTAAAGTTTTAATTTTCAGCATGAGCAGATCCTGAAGTGAAAAGGTTTGAAAAAATACAGAGGGTGTTCACACATTTTTGTAACGATTTTGCAAAGATTTATATGTAAACAAACCTCAGAATTTTATTTTCTTATATGTTCAGTCTGACAGCCTTTTTGTTGAACTATCATATTATATCTTGATTCTAAAGGTAAAAGTCATTTTCTTAAAACATCAAGATAATGGAAGATGATCAAGATCGAGATGGAATAAAATCATAAAATCAAGATTGATTTTATGATTTTATTCCAGTCCTCTTTCACAGTCTTCCAGAGTCCATCGAATGTTTTGTGTTATAAAGAGCTTGTTTTAAATGCCCAAATGCAGAGTAATCCACAGGAGACACATCAGGGGAATTTGGGGGGGGGATACATTTAAAGGGAATAGCTTCAGTTCCGGTTTCATTTCTCATTTTTTCAAGAAACAGAGCAGTAGATTCAGAGGTTTTGCTTTGAACCTGATCCTGATGGAACTTTACGCAGTGAAGATTGTTTGGATAAGGAAACGCAATTTCGTTTTTATAAGTTTCTATGAAACATATTTCTGATAGTAATCCGAATTAATTCTGATATTTTTTTCTACTTTCTTTATTTAAGGATTTCCTTTATGAGAGAATCCAGTAATAATCATAAAACCTTTAGAAAAACTTTCCTTGTTTTCTCTCAGAAAGCATATTAAGTCTTTTCCTCCTCTTTCTTATAGTAAATCGATCATTTTCCATTGCAATCGGGTAATTATATACAAGCCTCATCAATTGTAACTGTATATTTCCATTTCTCACCTGTTAATAATTTTCATACAGCATTTTGCATGCGTTCTTATGCTGAAAACCCTTGCTGAGAAACATGTTTCGACGTTAGGCGAAAAAGAATTTTTTTTTTGTTGTTTTGATTAGATTTAAATCAGATTTTATAATTTTGTTGGCAGTTCCTACAAAAATATTTAAAGATTTTGCAATAGCTCTCTGGGAGGAGTGGAGCTGGATTTTCCTAAAAGCATGAGATGGGAATTTAGGTTTAAAAAGAGCTTGTACGTATATTTGTTGGATATGCTCTTTTTGACTTCTTTCCAGTCAGATGTAAACTTTGTACCTTTTCCTTCGATTTTAATTATGCCACTTATCGCACGTGAAGAAATATTAAAACCATGTTTTTCACATCTTTCTTTAATAACTCAATAAGAATATTTCTCTTTTAACAGCGCAAAAATTTAGCCTTCGATCTATTGTTTATTTTTCAGCCATAGTTTTAAGAAAAGAATATTTTTAATGCTGAGGCTGATAACTAAATCTTTTATCCAATTTGATGCCAGTCACATTCGTATTTTAAAATTAACATTTAAATTCATGAACGAATTCAAAATCGTTACAACAATGTAACGATTTTGTGAACACTCTCTGTATACAAGCAAAATACTCAGAAGTATTTACCAATAACTACATTTATTTTCTGTTAAGAAAGTAAAAAGATGCCCATTCATTAGTGAATTTGAATCTTTCCTTTTTAATTGACTTTGCACTAAAATTATAATCTGTCAAACTACTAACTTTCACTAAGTCAGCAAGTATATTATCTAATTCTTCAAGAAATAATGGTAAGTTATAGCTTATAGGCTGTTAAAACCTCTTTTATTATTTATTAGATCTATTATTTTTATCGGTTAACCTGATATTGTTCCCTCAGTGAGCAAATAGTTAAAAGCACGACCGTTGAAATGGGTGGCTGTATGGTTGTCACGAGAAACGTAGAAATTTTAAATTCTCCGCCTCTTCCTTTTAATTTCTATGTAAGAAGTAAAAGGAAGTATTGTAATAACGAAAAATTTCTGGCATTATATTACAACGAAAGTATCCATTTTGACAATTTCTGAATCTATTTGGAGTATATTTTTTATGTCTGTATGCACGGTCGAGATAAAAAGACTTTTTTCCAAAACATCATAAAATCGGTTTAAATTGGATTCAAAACGGACTTTTTTTTGTAACCTATGTACGTACGCACACTGGGCAAAAAAAAATGGGACAGTTCTATATCTTCCGTTCTACTGGGACGATTGACGAAATTCAAATTGCGTTTTTCATGTCTTGAAAGCACGACTTAGAATCTGTTTTATATTTGTATATAGCGCTGTTCAAATAGAGGTATTTCGACACAAAATCGGACTTTTTCTGTAATGATGCCAATTGTTTTCCATATTTCGATTCTATGACTCAAATTATGCCAAATTGCCAAGTTACGTCAAAATCGCAAGAGTCGTTTTTCAAAAATAAGCTTTCAAAGTTTTAGCTTCTCAATGTTAATGCAGTTTGGTATGTATTTATTAATATCTCTTTTTTTATGAAACTTATTTGATTCCTTCTTACACAGTTCGAAATTTAGGTTCATTCCAAACAAAATTAGCCCATTTTTATGTCTTATTTTTAAAATTGGTATTTTTAAATAATTTTTATAAATTTTTCGAAACAAATTTTGAATCATAACCTATAAAATTTTTACAATCATTATAAAGTAGGTTTATTTCTAAGCATACCTGCAAAATATTAGAACTTTTTATTCAAAATTTCCGAAGATATACATGAATTTATATATTGGTGCGTTTTGAAATTTGGCATATTTGTTGAAAGCGATAATAACGAAGATGTGGTTTATGCACTTCGTTAAAGTTATTTGAAAGTAAAACGATGAGAGTTTTTTCCTCCTTTTCAGAATGTAAAAAGGCAAGAACGATGTGACTTTTTTTCCTCCGCTGCACAATGGAAATGAAGGAATATAGGTTGCCACATATTAAGAATTTCGCCAAGTATTCTTGGCTCAAACTGAAAAAAATTCGCCAAGTTAAATTTATGAATTTATCCTTAAATTTCGCACCCAATTTTACAAAATTTAATATTTAGGCATAATTTGAGTCGCAGAATCGAAATTTGGAGAAAAGTGCTATTTTATTTCAGAAAAATCCCTTTTTTGTCAGAATACCTATATTAGAATGATGCTATATATAAATCTAATATATATCCTAAGTCGCGCTTTCGAGACATGAAAAACGCAATTTGAATTTCGTCAATCGGCCCATTAGAAAGGGCGTTATAGAACTGTCGTATTTTTTTCGCGCAGTGTCACTATGCATATATGAATCTACCTATCAGAACTCAAAACCGATTAGTTGGAGAACACTGAAATTTTGTTCACAGGACTGCTATAACATCTGGTTGTGCACCTCCATTTTTACAGCAATCGGCAATATCAAACGTATATATGTATGTATGTATAAAGCAATAATTCACAATAAATTATAATAAGAAAAACTTTCCATGTATTTATATATAGAGAGGATCACGATTTTTTATTTAAAACAAAATTATCACTTCGCTTGGTTCTAAATTTCTTGCATTTTCTGTCTCTCTCTCTCTATATATATATATGTGTGTGTATATATATATACCTAGCAACGTAACCGGCTTAAATATCCTTACCCAGTCTTTATTTTTCTAATTATTGTCGTAGATATGCACTTCTAATTACATATTTAATTTAAATGAGAAAAATATTTTCTAAGTTTTGGCAATTTCAAATTTAGAAAATAGCTTTTATCAAATAACGAAATCTAACTTTTAATGCGGTCTCCCAGCTCCTGTACAAACATTTAGGAAAAATTTATACCCGTTCTGAAAAAATAAAATTTTAAGAAGTTCGACTTATCTGCAACAATAATTGAGCAGTGTATTTAATTTCAAAATTTTCAATTTTTGATGTCATTTTTTCCTTACAGTGAGAGATAGGTTTATAAACTTAGAATTATTTGAAGAAATAATTTTAAATAAAGATGTTATGGGCCTTTTTTGGAAAGACGCGTAACACGGAAAAACTTAAAATGTTCTCCTATCAATTACCTAACGAGACATTGAAAACATTGCGTTCTGGGATAAAGATCCTAACAACCCTAGATACTGTGAGCTAGTGATGCACATGCATGTATTGAATAAGACATAACACTTCATATGATTCAAAAAAATGATATAGATTTATTGATCCAATGTACAAAAAATTGCATTAAAATTAAATGATAGATGCTAGCATGCCAGATCTGTTTCATCAATAACAAAAAAAATATTAACTTTGAATAATTTACAAAAACGAACATACTACAGTTACCAATATACTTCCCTACCAATCCTTTTTTTTACACAGGGCGTTTGAGAAAGGTTCATACTATGAACAAGATTTAATTCAATTTGATCTTCAGATACACACAAAACTAGGTGATTACAGGGTGCCAAATCTTAAAATTTAACATTTTATAAGCATGAAAATCATTTTCACGGTGGTTGGAAGACCATGAGTACAATAACCGGAACTGATGAAATTCTCAAAATATAACTTGCACAGAAATAAAAATTTCAGGTACAATATTAATACTCAATAACTGAAAATGATGTAAATCAAATGTTATTGCACAGAAAGTAGGTAACACACATTTTATCGGTAAATTTAAATAATAAAAAAACTTAACAAATTTTAAGCAATACGATAAAAAAGTGTAATTGTTAGTTACAGTAACAGCCTCCTACTGCATTGCCACGGGGGGAATTTCTCAAGTAGTACGAATTTTAAATAAACCCAATCCTTCTATTTAGAATCTACTTAAATAAAATTATTAGAGTACAGCAAATTATTTATTAATTATCTTCTTCACCTAAATATAATTTTGAAACTTAGACAAAGCTAACAGCAAACTATAAATTTTAAGGCAGAAAATAGGGGTGAAATAAAAATAAATTATCTTCAAAAGGTGATGTGCGACGAAGCGGTCGAACAAATCCACCAGGTCCATGGCTAATAGTCGGAGGAGTGTGACGCTCTAGAATAGCAGAAGTTGGAACTTGTATTCACCAAGTGACTAAAATACATGAAACCCGTAGAATGTTCGATAAACTGCCTGCCGTCGAACTCATGAGGAACGCTGAACACGTCCACATTTTCTTGTAGGAAAACCGCTGAGGAGAAGATCAGTGAAAGGAACCAAGGCTCTGTAGTTCAATTAAGAAATTCCGTGAAGATCAAGGAACCAGCGGGAGGTGACGAGAATTGTACTTGCAGTACCTAAAAGGATCCACATTGAAGAGTTGAAGCTGGCTAGGGCTTTACAGAGCGATTAACGTAACCAAAGAGGCAATTGGAGCAAAACCGTTGGTGGCGTCATAGGACTGAATTTTCGATGAATTTTCAGAAGCATGATAATTTCATTTCCTTGCAGGATAAATAAACTATTGAAGGCAAAAATAATTAGGCTGAAAGCACGTAAATGTTATTCGTTAATCTGCAACAAGTCACCTTCGGATCGAAGACTTAGGCGCTCGGCCCAACCATTCCAGCGGCCCGCAGCGCCGCCATTTTTTCCAAGGTAGAAAACTTTTACGTGCATAAGCCCGCAACAAATACCAGCGCAGTAACGAAGAACGGGACTAAAATGGAAAAAAGCCACTTCGCTCCGAAAACGCCCGCTTTTGAAGTTACTAACGAGTTTACCAACTTGGCGTTAATTATGCTCTGCCAAGCAGTAGAACCAGTTAACACACCTACTTTCCACTCTGTAAAACCTCCGCCAATATTTGAATTTTCAACGAACATCCCAACTCTCCAACACGCGCCAAGCAAGGCCACGCCCGACGAGGAGAGAGCGTGAGAATCTAGCAAACATTGACCTTGTCGAAGAGAAAACTACTCTGAAGTGCCCAAAAAAGTAGCGTTTTACCGAAAATTCTAAATTTCCTCCCCCAAGGTTGAAATCACAAAGGTGATTGCAAAAAAAACCGTTAATTAAAAGCTATAACTTAACTTTAATTAAAATTAGGAAAACGAAAGTAATCTCAAATTAAAGATATATATTTTTAACATCTAAAGATACTAAACTCAAAAGGATTAAGTTAATTTTTGTCATGAAAAACTGAGTGTATTACTTGGGAATTCCACCTAGATCCCATTGTCTGAGTGAAATTGCGAGTACGACAAGTTTGAAAACTTAAGTAGACAATGAGCGACACTAACTAAACTTTTCTTGCAAATTCAAATAAAAGAATTGATTAAAATATATCAATAATAAAACAATAATTAAATAAAACCGATACATGCTGTGTAGCTATAATTTAGAATAATCGACTCATTAAATTTTGATTACTGTGATTAAATTAACTACGTTAAATTTTCTACACAACAAAGGACAACAAGAAATGCACGTAATTTTATAAGCCCTGTCATGCATTATTCACGTCACTTGTTTGCTGAGTAAACGTCAGGCTGAAATCCAGTGAAATATTTGTATTAAATTTAAGAAACTACGAGCTAAATTTAGAAATCGGAGCTCCTGTTTCTGCAATTAAAAAACCAAATGGCAAATGGGCTTATTTGTACAATGAGCCTTAGCCAGAAATGGCTTTAGATTCCTTGCTTTAGAATTTTGTCTTTGCCGTAAAACAAGATACTTGTGTTTCGATTTGTCTCAGTTTTCTGAGAATAATATCAGATCAAGTCCATGATTTGTATCGTGGCCAACAGGCAAAGACTGCGGTTACGTTAGCTTATGCATTTGGAATGCATAAGAAAATCAACTCGACTTTCTCTTTCACCAACCTTTTGAAAGGACATTCAATTAGAGTGTATTTTAAATTCTCCCAAGCGGCAAACACACATTATGCTTTTTCACCGGGATTCGAGCCCAGGCGTAAGGCTGTAGTTACACGATTCTCCTAAAACATCGTGATGTCCACCGACCTTATTCTTTCAACATGACGGCCTTCATATGAGAAGATACATGACTCCTAAATGTTGCATGAAGCACAGCAGCTGGGCGAGATAAGTTCAACGCTCCAGGTAAATTGAAGCTTACGACCATGAAATAAGACAGATTACTTGTTAAAACATTTCTGGAGAGTTTTGAGCAAATTTCCAAATTATTAAAGCTCACTACTATTTAAAGAATCAAATGACAATTTGAAGCCATTGAATTATTATTATTATTTACATGTTCGTCTATAAGGCACTACATGGAAAGGAGAGATGCCTTCGAGGAGAACCTTCTGAGGGAAACTGGCTCATATTAAAACGTTACACATGGGGAAAACCAAGAAAACGCCTATGCAGCCAGAACGTTCGTGGGATTCGAACCTCGGACCGAATTACCAATGTTCAGGGACTGCCGCTGGTGGGCCGCCATTAGATTATTGTAAGATTTTTTTACCTCGTTATCGCGTGTTTTCGTAGACCACAGGGAAGCACAACTACCTCGGAATCGAGAAATACGGAGAATCCAAATTCGGTGAAGAAACTGTACATTTTTTACGGCCTAAATGAACTGCCTAATGGCATCTACGATTTTGAAATAAAAAGAAAATGTAATATCGAAGTTAGAACTGGCTGTTGCTATTAATGTGGCTGTAAAGATGTAAGGTTTTAGTTAAACTAACAAAGTTTTATTTTAATTTAACTTTTTCTATCCCTTCTCATTTCAACTTCCCGTTAGAATAAGCGCGCGTTTCAGCTTTGTGCTAATTTGAAGTGGAGCCAAGTAATATTTAAACGAAAGGTAGAAACCTTTCAGGGTGAGAGAGCTTTTAGTCTCAGACCACTGTTACTCTATTCGACGTTCGCCTGATTAGCTAGTATTTAAATTCTAAGCGGTAGCGCTGTGACGTGATTGCTTATTGAAGTAATTCCAAGTGCGTCAGTACTAGTCAAATCTTGCTACGCACCATTTAGTTTAGAAGCCAACCTCGCGTTCATAGCTCTGTGAGCAACGACGATTTATTTCCTAATTAGTTTTAAGTTTAAATTACCTGATTGTTCAATTTAGATCCAAGTGGTGGTCATTATTTTCTGTATCCCTCCCGAGTTGGGAAGTGGTTGTAAATAATTGTGGTTTAATAAAAGAGGATTTTAAATCTCTTTAAAGTGCAGTTCTTCTACCACTTAATCACAATATTCTACCACAGAACATAGCTGCATTCAGCTCCCTGTTCAAGATCAGGATGGTGTAAAATGTTTCACGAAGATGTTTGCCAAGAATCTGCACCGAACGCTCAGTCCTGACAAAGATGTTGCAAGAACATTCGAAATTTTGTTCACAAGAGACATCGTTTAAAAGATACCTTTTACTTCATAGTTACAAATATATTAAATGGTATTTTTTTCATCCTTTGAAACTGGAAGTCTTCATGTTGTAACTGGAAGCACAATCGACGTGTTTTCGAGAGGCCCGAATTCGAATCCCGGCTAGGACGCTGCACATTTTTCATATCTCCAGTATAATAATATAGTTATTATTATTAATACTAATATTAATATTATAAATTAATAATAATAATAATAATAATAATAATAATAATAATAATGTTGATGATGATGGTAATAATTGATATAATAACGATGATATTAATAATAATGATGATAATAATAATAATAGTAATAATAATAATAACAATAAAAGAAATCTAAAAGATTTCAGATTTTAAATTACGTCCAAATGCGCGTTTTTTTAACGTTTCGTGTGCTACCTTTTTTTATTAAATATCATGTACTACGTACTCAAACCATAAAATTCAGTTCAAAATCAATATCGAAAAATCATTTTAAAATGAACATATCTTTAGAATTTCCGTAAGTCTCGTGCGCTGGAGATAAAAATGTTTTTTTTTCCGTACACTGTTGCCATTGCTCGCTTTGAAATCATTTAGTTTATTAATTAGAAATTCGTTGAAATGTTACAAAACATAAAACCGATTATAAAGCAAATTTCAAATTCAAAATTAGGGCTTCCAGATGCCCATCTTCGCAGTAGGATTACGTCATTTAAAATTCGATGGCTCTAGGTTTTATCACAATGCGAGAAACATGCATACATTTATGCAGATTTTTCATTTGTTAAAATTTAATGCAGAGCGATAACATTTAGTGGCAACAATTTGAAAA
>KK119681.1:350633-374621 GCA_000611955.2 Stegodyphus mimosarum
ATAATAATAATAATAATAATAACGAAAGGAAAAAAATCTTAAATATTTCAGATTTTAAATTAGGTCCAAAGGCACGTTTTTTCTAACAGTCTTTTGTGTTACCTTTATTTATTAAATATCATGTTCTTCGCACTTAAATCAGGAAATTCAGCACAAGAGCAATATCGCAAAATAATCTTAATATCAACATATCTTTAGAATTTCCTATACACAGCCTCACTCGCTGGAGATAAAAATGTTTTTTTTTTCTGTACAGCGTTGCCATTGCTCGCTTCGAAATCCTTGAGTTTGTTAATAAAAATTTCGTTGAACTTGTGCAAAATATGAAATCGATAATAAAAGAAATTCCAAATTTCAAATTTGGTCTTCCAGATTGACAATATTCGGGTGGAAACGTTCAATATTCAAAAATTGATGGCTCTAAGTACCGTTGTTTTATCACAGTGCGAGAAACATACATATATTTATGCAGATTCTTCATTATTTAATTACTTTAAATGTAATAAAGGGCAATAATACTTAGTGGCAACAATCTGAAAAGCGAACCAATGTTTTTCGTGAATCGACGCAAAAGGATAAAACGAAATTAGTAGTCCTTCTGAGCAAATTCTTCTTTGGGTTAAAAAAAAGAAAAAAAAAACTAATGACTCTATAATCTGTATGCTGAGGTAGTTATGCAAAGTAGTTAGAACATAATTATTTATAAAGTCCTTTTTTAAATTAAGCGAACCTGAAAATTTTTCCGAAAATAAAAGACTTCTAATTTGTTTCAGAATCTTACTTTGAATGATTCGTAATCTTTTTCTATACACCAGAGCAGTTATGGACCACGTAGAAGCTATATAAGACATATATTTATTAGAAATAAATACATATTCCATTTTAAAGGGGTAATTTCGATTCTCTATTCATAACTGAGGAAATGATTACATAGAGTCACATGATTTAAAATATTTAGATTGTTGACTGTGCCGACTTATATAACAGCTGAAGTTAATCTTGTATTCTCGGATAGTCTAATAATCTGCTACACCGGTGTATAACTTTAGAAGAAGCCAGTAATGTATTTTGATGTTAATTATAATTTTCTCAAAACTGTAGCAGTCTCTAGCGATATTAATGGCATGTTGCAGCATGTTAAAAGCACGCTGCTAGATTATTAAAATGGTGGTAATTATGATGTCAGCCTCATACTTATCAATATCTAATTCGATTAAATTTCATAGATCATCTATGACTAACCTGAATACTGTCACTTCAGTATTTTTTCAGGAAAGGTAAAACGAATTTTAGAGTTTTGATTTTAAAAGGTAATATTATACAGAATTTATATCAATACTGATGAACATCTCATTCAGAATAATTTTATAGCTATGTATTTCAGGATTGACGTTTTAGCTAAACAAGTGCTTTAGAATCTTCCTCCCTTGTTCACTATGTGAAATCTTCAACAGAAGGCTGAAGTAATTCCTTATCATATAGCTATATTATTTTTTTTCAATTTGAAGCTAGAGATTTCGTTTCCTCAGAATTTATCTTCTGTATCTTTCTGAACGGTGCATCTCGCAGAAGACTTTTGATTATTACTTTAGTGTAAATTTCATCTTTTTTTCTGATACGCATGAAATCGTATACGTTTCCTATAAATATAAACTGATCAGATTGAAAGCTTCTCGCTCAGTAATTTAATCCTCAGTTTGTTTCCTTTTTAATCTCCTTGCACTTCGTGATGTTCAACTAGAGAAAAGTATATGTTCTCAATTGTGGTAGGGTTTGATACTGTGAGAAGTAGGATTTTCACTGTTTTGGTGTATCTTTATGTTTCCCTTGGTCACAAAATTCTTCATAATTCTTACGGCATATTTTAATTTCCTTCTATCTGGAGGACTTATTTCCCAATCTCTTTCCTTTAGATTGGAGAATGAATGATGTTAGCTTTAGCTTATAAATAGGTATGCATTTCTCGGGCTTTACGGCTGCAGAAATTATTTATTTTCATTAATGCCATCAGCCTAGGTGGCTGCTATTTTCATTAATCCTTGTTTTATGTTCGTTAAATAATCCTTCTATTGATTGCACTGTGAATGTTAAGCAGCACCATGTAATCCTCATTTTCACTTGTTTTTTGTTGTAGCCTATCTTACTTCTCTGAACTAATGAGAAAAAACCGACGAATTTTTTAGTCGCAAGGAGTGCAAGACTATGTGTACTATTTACATATGCCTTGAGCACCTTATAGGTGACTGTACGACATTGCCTACTTCTGTTCCAATTTTGAAAGGAAATGCCCCTAGGGATGGGCGCGAAGGTTTCCCACCCCTCTTTTCCTATTTTAATATTCTCATACGTAATTCTATAATTTGTATAACTTATATATCTGTTTTTATCTTTAGTATTCTTGGGGGAAGTTTATGACATTCTTTTCTTGCATTTATTTTATTAACTAACTGGAATATATCAAGAAAGCGCTTGTCTCCTGGAACTCTTTATAAGTTTTAAAAGGCTCCAAAGAAGCCATCTTGTCTTTCTTTTAATTCAGATAGTGTTCATTTATGAAAAGATCAGGTTAGGTTGCTTGAACGTGTCTATGCACATCTGTGATATGTGCCTATGAGATGGATACCTACATGGAGGATTTTCCATAAAGTTTTGAAAAGTAAGAATTATAGGGAAGATCTTTGTGATAAAATTATTGATTAATTTGTGATAAAAATTTGTGATGATTAACAAAATATGTTGGGGATTTATTTTAAGTTTCTAAAGCTATCTCAGTTGCTGTAACACATCTCATAACAGATTGTTTGGATACGATTTACAGCATGTGGATATTTGCATATTGTTTAAGTAAGTTTTGAAACAAATATCATAGTAATATTATGCTATTTTACATTTTTCCACTACTAATCTAATGTATGAGTAAGTAGTATAAGAAACAGAGCGGTGCAAAGAAAATGTATCGTTTATTGCCTATAGAAATCATATTGCCCTTTCCATTGTATATGGTTCCAGTAGTGCCAGAGTGGTTAAGGTCAATGTGCACTGGTAGTTTGAAACAAGCTGGCTGCATGGTCAGTTTTCGCCATTTTCCAAATGTGCCATGTGAATAGGGGAGTAATGTTCGTTAGCAAATACTTCACAAAAGCTTCCCTCCGCTTATGCAGATAATAGCTCTCGCATGTTTCGCTTTATTCAAATAACGTAATCTAATCTAATCCCTTATATGACACGGTTGAGAAAGATTGTATCGCTTGATCTGTAAACATTAGTCATTTCGTACATAAAATTTATTGCTTTCTGTTAAGAATTTAAACAGGATTTGTTTAATAGAATTTTAAAATTCTCTTTCAGAATCTGCATGATTTTTTATCAGTTGTTTGCCTACTTTATAAGGTAGTTCTCCCGCCTTCTTAGCCCGCCTTTGTGGTGTAATGGTCAAGCACACTCGGCGTGTATTCGAGAGGTCCGTGGTTCGAGTCCCGGCGAAGGCATTGCTCATTTCTCGCGTCTCCTGCTTCAAACAATGACTCTACAATGGCGCCCGAACTAAAAACGTTGGTGGATGATGATTCTCCACTACCAGGATTTGGCGATTGAGTCCCCTAATCCCCAGTCGCCCTTTAAAAGTGGGTGTATATAAGGAATTTCTCGCGCCTTCTTAGGACCATTTCGTCATGTAATGGCCGAGCACACTCGGCGTGTATTCGAGATGTCCGTGGTTCGAGCTCTGGCGAGGACGTTGCTCATTTCTCACGTCTCCTGCTTTTAAAAAAACCTAATGACTCGACAACTTCACATACCTTTTTCTGGAAATGTGATGTAATTGCCATACTATTGGTATATAAATCAGACTGTAGATATACAGTGTCACAATGGGGCTGAAAGGAAACGTATATACTTACTTCACGAATATAATATACTTCAGATTATGTAGCTAAAGATTATATGCACTGATAAACTCAAAACGTGACATAATCACTGTTTAACAAATATTATAAAATTGCGAGCACTTCATTGAGTAATTAGTCAAATGTTTAATCAAATGAATGTTTTGCACATAGAATCACATTTGCAACATACAAATTATTCTTCTCCTAGTCTCTCTTTATTCTCTAAAAGGTAAAGAATCCTTCACATAAATTTGTTAATAGAAATTTTGCAAGCATAGCGAATTTGTTAATAAATCTATCAGCATTTGGAGGGGTTAAGGTCGCTGAACATTGGTAGTTCGGTCCGGGATTCGAATTTCGTCGGATGGGCTGGCTGCACTGGTGGTTTCGTGGTTTTCACCATGTGTAACGTGTATACGAGGAAGTTTCCCTTAGAAATTCCTTCACGAAAGCATCCCTTTCCTTAGGCAGATAGCACTAGTTACGTTGCCTCACCTAATAAAAGAAACCAAACTAAACCATTAAAACTTGAGTTTTTCCTTCAGGCGAAAAATTTTACACCGTACCCGAAAGTACACTCTGTCTCAAAAGTTTATAGATTCAAGTAAATTGCATATTTAAGAAATATAGAAATGTATAAAATTACCCAAATACAACATGTGTATTTAAAACAAATGTCACTTGGATCGGAATAAAGACTTAACAAAAATTTCAATTTGTATTAAAAAAAAGTCTGAAAGCTTTTCACATTTTATATTACGTCCAAAGAGGCGCTTTTTAAAATTTTGTGTCTTACCTTTATTTATTAAATATGTTCTTCCCATTTAAACCATAAAATTCAATTTAACTGCAATTCACAAAAATATTTAAAATAGCATAAATTTAGAATTTCCGATTCACAGTCTCCCTCGCTGGAGATAAAAATAACTTTTTTTCCGTACAGTGTTCGCTTTGAAATCGTTGATATTCTTAATCAAAAACTCATAAATGCTTTACAAAATATGAAAATATAAAATAGGTTATAAAACAAATTCCAGATTGCAAATTCGGGCTTCCAGATGCTCATATTCGGATGGAGACGTACGTCATTCAAAATCGAATGGCTCTAGTTACCGTTGTTTTATCACATTTGGAGAAATACACATACGTTTATGCAGATTCTGCATTATTTAATTTTTAAATATAATACAGGGCTGTAATATTTAGTGGCATCAACTTAAAAAGTTATTATCTGTTTATAGTGAATGAATGCAAAATACCAAGACGAAATTGATGAATGTTCCAGGGAAACTGCCCCTTTGGGCTAAAATGTGTGTCCCAAAAGTACACACACGAATATATGATTTTACCCAAATAGGTTAACAACACTCAACGTGTACCTTTTATGTGATAATACCCTCAATCAAACATCTAATTTAAGAAAGAAAAAGACCATTTGAACTACGTTTAAGTATGCTTTAAACTAGGCAAATTTCTGTTCCTGAAGCTAATAAGAGTCCGAGCTTTAGTTTCTACAGTTAATCTGTTAAAGGAATTTTAAACCTCTTGAATCGATCTGTAAGCACGACTTATCGTGTAATGGCCCGTAAGATGCCACATCAGCCAAAACTACACTCAGGAAGACCCCCAAGTGGCGGATACTCGCAGGTATAGGTGAATACAAAGATCGGCTTCGACACAGAAAAATTCGGTTCGCGAAATTATAAGGGTTTGTGGATTTCAAATATTCAGAAACACCGTTCATAGGTGAATTAAGTGATCTGGTTATATGATTCACGTAAAAATGGTTCAATCATTACCGAGCTCAAAGCTTCACAAAAGAATGCTATTGCAATGGGCTCATAACCACGTGGCATATGGTGACAAATAGATGTCTGTAATTTTCAGTCATGACAGAAAAAAGGAATTTGGATGATCTTGCCGGGTATTCATATTGCTCGCAATGACTTACAAAAGGACCCTCGGAGCTATTTTAATAGGAACAGTGGAGGAGAAACTTTTATGTGTGCATATTTAATACAAATAGCCAATAGGTTGAATACTTTTTTTTTAATATTTCTATTCAGAATCTGAAAAATAATCAGTGTAAAATATAGTGGTGGCACTAAAGTTTTCGTTTTATGTTTAGGTGGTACGCGTTAGTCAAAAGGTTGAGAACCGCTGGTCTAGAGTATTCTTCCAATGTAAAAGAAAAATCAGTTTTCAATTTAAATTCAATAAAATGCATACAAAATCCGGCGGCTGGAAACACTATAAGATGAAAGAGTTATTGCAAAGACTATAAGATGAAAGAGTTACAGACTTTACAGCTATTGATTTGCTGACTGCTGTAAGGCACTTATTCAAGTATACGCAATGAAGATTTATTTGCATTTCATTAACTAAATACATATTCTACCTGTTTTAAATTCTATTAGTAGGCAAGCGTGACCTAGTTCGCATGCAGTCACATTTAAGCTAGACACTTGCTGCTGAAACAGTACAGATGTAATTTTGTCTGCTTTAGGAGTAAACTGAGATGCGTGAATTTAGTACATTAGTAAGGAACACAAGGTATTTGCATAGTCATAATTTCCATCTATGAAATATAATAATTCTGAGCATATTAATGTAGCTTTATCGGCGTTAGTAACGTAAATTAAATACATATTCGTTATAGCACAAATGGTTTAAATTATTTTCGAAAAATTGTTCCTTTATATGTCCTTGACATACGATATTTATGAAGTAGTTTTTTTAGGTTAGGTTAATTAAATAACGCAAATCACACTACGGCCAACAAGCTGTCTCCGTGGAGGGCTTGCTAAGGAAATCTGGTTCATATTCATGTTACAAATGGCGAAAACGCAAAAAGCCATGCATCCGAGTTTTGTTTTGTTTGTTTATTTTGTTTCGGATCAAGTCTATGTCGAACTGATAGTAATCAGCGGCTTTAATCATTCTGCTACCGATGTATCCAATATTTTAGGAAAATATTTCTTTACAACGAAAGCAGCAGAAGCAATTATTACGAAGATGTCTTGAAACACTATTCAGGGAAATATAGGCGAATTTCGAATTGCACAATTAAATGCCATCCAGATATTCACAAAAATCCGAATAGGTAACTTATATTTTTGTGCTGAAAATACGTGCATTTACTTAATGACTGTGAGAAAGTATTATATTTGCGTTCGTAGGATTTTATTTCAATTTTACAAAAGGGTCTCGAAAGGGTTTGTAAACTAAACTCCAAATTCTGACTGTTTGGGGAAAAGTTTAATAACAAAATTATGCTTGATTGTCAAAAGACAATACCAGTTCAAGTAAAATAAAATAATTATAAGGTATGGTCTCCTTTTTTCAGGTTGCCTTTGTGGTATGAGGGTAGCATACTTTGTGTGTATTCGAGAGGTTCCGTTTCGAGTCCCGGTGAAAGCATTGCACAATTTTTGAGTTTCCCGCTTCAAAATAACCTAATGACTCTACATAATAAAAGTGATTTATTTTTGTAGAATGTAGAATTAAATATTGAATATCGTTTTAATTTTCATTGTTGTAAAGTTATTAAAAGATTTCTTTTTTACTATTAGCGAAACGAACAGCGCAACCTATTTGTATTCAACTAATCTTTTTTAAACTAGATGTTTTTTGTTTTAATCCGGAACAAACAAAATACAGTAAAACATTAGTAGGGCCCTATTGTTTCTAGTAGAGAAAAAAAATTGCTGAGGGAAGGTTGGCCAAAAATTAACCATTTGCCTGAGATTTGATGAATATGAAAATTTGTATGATATTACAGAAAATGCCTTTCTGAAACAACTTTTATTTCAATAATTAAAAGCTATGAAATATGATCTCTCATTCATTGCAGTTTAATTATGAAAAGGAAATTAACTGAACTTAATTCCATTTAGCATTTCTACAGGAAACAATCTTGTGCTATTTTTAATGGGAGGAACACGCACTGAAAGAAAGAAAACATTCCAAATGGATACTAACTGACGGCGCATACTTGACTTTTACTATGAATTCCAAATCATTTATTCATGTAACGTCAACAAGTGCTATAATATGTGAGTTTTTATCCTGGCTTCCATCAAGAATTTTGCTGATGGTTCTGCTAATAAACGCTTTTGAGTATCACCTTGTGTTCCACTGTTCTCTTCTAAAAAATAACTGTTTTAAATTCTATAATGTTTTCCATTAGAAGCTTAGAATTTTGCACCCGACCTAACAAAGTTCCTTCGTCTTTATGTAAATTTCAAGCATCTGCTGGAGTTGCTGATTCTGAATTGAGGAAATCTGCTTCTGATTATCTTTTACGTTATTAGAATGTTCGTGTTTTTGTTACTTATGCTCACTTGTCTGACAGTAACATCAGCTTAAGCCCACGAAATTCTTCGTGGCAAGGAGCGCTAGTTTTACGCCTGTCTTTGGAAACAACCTTGACGAACTTACAGGTGACAGTGCAACTTAGCTCAGTTCCGCCCCAATTTTGAAGGAAAGCACCCCGGGAGGACGGGTCCAAGGGTCTCCTACTCCTCTTGCCTTCCCCAAACCACACGAGAGGACTTTCGGCTCGCCGCAAATTTAGAGTGCCGCCATATCGCTCCGACACAATACATTTACAAACATCCATGTCTTCTCCGGGGATTCGAACCCGGACCCTTCGGCACCGCAGTCAGCAACGCTAACCACTATACCGGTTAGACGGCATGTTATTGGAATGATACTAGTGAAGTATTATTACCGATTTGGTCGCCAAATGGGCGATAAAGTCGCCAATCTGGCAACCCTACCATACACTATTTTATGGCAACCCCAGTGCTATGCCGGAAAGCTTACATACAGGCGCAACCGCCGAATTTTTCGTAACAATAATGTTCTTATGAATGAAATTTTACTAGAAGGAAACACATGTTAATTTGAGAGCTCCCAATGAATTATTAAGTATGATTTAGAAAGATATCTCTGTTAAAACTTTAGTTGGTATGAATAACGTGTTCGAAATAGCGAGCAGAGTTCAATATATATATGACATATTTTATGCTTAAAAGTTTTTGTTCTTAATTAATGTACTTTTTGATAGGATGTGTATTTATTCATTCCTGAAAATTAAATTCGTTGTTATTAAAAATTATGTTGATAAATGCAAATTGCATTTTAAAATAAATTAAAAGAAGAACTTTCCTTGCTCTTAGTGTTTCATGGAAGTACAGCTTTCTTAAAAATCCAAAAGAATATACGATACATTGCTCAGTTTCAGATTCGTAAAACCCTAAAATTACCATAAATCTACCCAAGAAAATAAGAGTTTTTGAGCTTTCCTTCTCCGAGAAGTCTATTAAAACATAATATGTAACACAATTATAAAAAATACAAAACAAACATACACAAACCCAAAAGAAAAAATAAAATTAAAAGCAAGAATGATGTGACAAACTCCCAGCCTGTATAATTATAAATTCATCTTGCAAAGCTTTGATAACAAAGAATCACATCAGTAACAATGAAACGATGGCAGTGAAAATTGTACATTAAGCTAAACTGTCGCATATATAGAATAAGCGTTCGGGAATGATGAATCAGTAGAAATTTGAAGGTTTTCTTCTAGCGGCACTGATTAAAAAATGCCTTGATGTACTAGTAGACTTTGACTGACACGATTTATCGGCCAAACAGAACTTTGGAAGCAATATATGTGATAAACTCTGACATAAGGCACATTTCTTTGCTTTACACAATTTTTCCTAAAAGAGTAAACCATTTTCTTCTTTCTTTATTAAGCAAATATTAATGCAAGTCTTTTCAGAAACAATATATCATGAAGCACACTTTCGCACAGGACGTTACAAAGGCAATTTAAAATACTTTTAAATTTACAGCCAGGAAACTGAATTACTTAAAACTACTTTATGAATTTTGTCTTAAAATGCATTGCAAAAATTTCGTGAGGTGATAAAAAACACAATGAAACTTCACATGGTGATCTAAAAAAATCACAAAATTTAACAGGTTGCATTTTATAGCATAATTATCTCTCTATATATTTTGCACTTTATAAATTTCTTCTTGTTGACTCCCTTATCCTAGAGGTTTCAGAATTACACTCCACAATCTATAAAATTACTGCCCGAAACGTGCTCATTTTCTCTAGGTCCTAAAAGAGCAAAGAGAACGTGACAACGTTATTCCGTTAGACAGTTTCCAACAAAGATTGTAAAAGAATTCTTTTAGGTTACTCCCAAGGGATGATAGTTTAACCTCAAGTAATACACTTTTGAAAAGAATTGCTTTTTCACATTTCCTGAAAACCATGTTCTCATAATTTTGCCTGTAAGTTTCAGCTTACTGTAATTTGAATATTTAAAGAATGTTATGGCGAATCGATTATTGAGTTTTAACTAAATTAACAATGTTGGATTTTCTCTTTAGCTGAAAATTAAGTTGAAGATTGACTTTATTGCGATCTTTAAATAAAGCTTTGTGAGTTTAAAACAGAGCATTATGATTTAATCATATTTTAAATCAAAATCTACTTTAAACGAAATACTCTGAAATGTCTGTATCATAATCGAGTTTTAATAAATTTAAATTCTGTTAAGATCAAAAACTTATTTACGGTAACTTTGAAAGTTTAAACAAGGGATTCGATTTCGCAAAAAAACATGAATTCTCAAAAACAGAAAAACTTTATAGCCAAAAGAAATGCGAATACTAGTCATGTTCGCTTGCATACCTTTTTCAGCAATTTTCTTTACCAGACTCATATAATTCATGGAGTTTAAGAAACATGTCTAAGCCCTAATTTTAACCCATTAATTAAATCATTACTGAACGCATAAATTCCCCCTATCAAGATTTCTTTTTAACATTTAACACAGGGGACGCGTCTATAGGCTTTGTTACGGATTTTGTTATTTATTTAGCTATTTACTTGTATTTATAATTGTAATGAAAATTGTGTTATTTTCCCACGCAACGCAGACGAATTTGAAGAGAAAGCTACGTCAGAAAAGTAAAAATACAAGAGAGCGTGCGTTTAATATTTAATAAATAAATACCTTGTAACTGCTGTCCAGAAAAATCGAGAAAATAGATTTTACCAGAATACTCTCGTGAATAATTAAAAAGCTTATAAAAGGCGAATTAAAACATATCAGCTCAGTTGCTGTTGTTTTAAGCGAACTGTATGTTTACTTAGTGCTGTTATTGATTGTAGCGAATTCGCTGTGAGATAGAATTAGTTTCTCTCTATTTTGAATTGAGTTCTGTTTAACGTTTGAGATATTGTGATATTGTTTGTACCAATATCTCCAAGAAAATATTTCAGCATTTTGTTTCATTTCTTGTGAAAATAATAAATTTTACTAACTTTTTATCGATTTGCGCATTAAATCCATTACAAACCCGTACGCACGCAAGAGTATAATAGATATCTTCTTGTATTCTTTTAAATCTCACTTTTAACCCATTAATTTTTAATATAATATTTTTCAATCTACTTTAAAGTATTACATTCTTAAACAAACGCAGTAGGTTACGGACTTGAGTTTATCAGCATGGGCAATAAATTTGAGTTTCACAAATCGTTGAATACACTGTAAATTTGCTGAAATATATCCCTTCTTTGTGAATGTACGTGGCGAATGATGCCAGCTTCAACAGGTGCATAAGCGGTTTAATTTACTTTATATGAACGTAGTGTAAATACGTATCTTGAAGAGCAAAAACAAGATTTCAGTCCTCTAGCTAATTAAATTGTAGGAATTCGTGTTAGTTAACCATTGATATATTTTGAACTTTCGTTTAACTTTTTCTTTCTGTAAACGTCATCAGAACGCAATTAGTTTTTGCATATTTAAGACGAGGTGGAATGTTTTAAACCTTCTCGCAACCTCGCATTGCTGTTACGTGTTATCGCCAGATCTGCTGAACTTATTACTCCTTTAGCGTCTCTAAAACATATGTTTTAAATGCGTTCCGTTAATTATCTTCAGCCAGCTTTAAGTAGTCTATTGTGGATTTACTATATTCGGAGTTTAACTAATCGTATGTTAATTTAAATACGTGAAAGTAGAGAATGTTCATCTGCAGCACAAATGGTACCTTCTGTTCATTTAGCAGTTAAATAAAAAGGTTAGTTTAACCTTCTTAAATATTCGTCACTTGCTTCAGTTTAAAGCGACAATTGGCTTTCTAGTAAGGCTTGCAGGAAATTCAGACAACCTTACAGGCACAGCAGAGCCCTAAAAACTAATAAATTTAAATAAATGTTTCCTTGTAGACGACATGAGTATATTTTATGAATTCTTGCCTATTGGTAAATCTCAAAATGTGTGCCCTCTTAAACTTCTGACCTTTTTATGTTTCAAAGAAATTCTTTTCCGCTAAATTTAAATTGTCAGATATTTAACTTATTCAAATTGACAACTTTTTGATTAAATTCTTTATTTTGCGTTGCAGCTTTTCAATTTCGTTCCTGCGTCGTATTATTTACGCGGATGTCAACAGAGGTGACACCAATCTGCAGAATATCAGCAAGAAGAGAGTCTTTGACGCTAGTGAGATCCACATAAATAAGGCAGAAAGCGACAAAAGAAATATTGATAACGCATTAAAAATTGGCGAAAAAAACCACTGTGTGGTTTATCACACTAACTAAAACTAATTATTAATATGACAGGGAAAGAAATATGTCTGGATGGTACGTCGACTTCTCGATTTCCGGATGTAAAGACGTGCGTTTTTAGGCAGATTTAGTCTGTTCTTCCTCACCGTTTCACGTAAATCCTTTTCCCAGTATTCACATAACAATCACTATTCACTGTCTGCTAATGGATCTGCAATGTTGAGATCAGGAAACGAGTTTACTCAAGGTGAAATGCGATAATTCATAACTTTTCACCTAATAAAGTGAGACCAAGCAGCTGCATATAGTACAGAAAAGTTTGCTATCTGACAGATGGCAAAAGAAATGTTAAATATGATCAAAGCGACACTTAATGCTTTCCTTATGCAGCAGCAATATTGTTGTAGGATACTGGAATAAAGAAGTCCATTTGCTTACTTCACGGGTTTCGAAAAGTTAAAAAAATTGTTGAGAAGGATATACAATAATTTTCACATTTGTAGTGCAGTGAATCAAACATGTTTTTTTATTCGCCTGCGCCGATTACACTAATATTATCACTTATATAATTAATTAACTTATACAAAATTAATAATACATATAGATATACACAGATGATATGTGGCACAAGTACATAAAATTAGTGTTACGCACAATTATGCTTAATGAAATAGATATGTAATAAACACAGTGAAACAGAATTTAGAAACGTAAATGACAGTAACTATATTGCATATATGCCGCACTTCTTTGCACATTTTCTCCTTTTCTTAACTAATGTTATCGTTCGAAAACAAAGAGAGAAACATTATGCGAATAATTGAATTTTCGAATAACACTTTTGCAGAAGAACATAACAGATGAAAAGCACTCATGGGTAAAATACTTGTAACTATCAATATACTATTTCTCGAATATAAACAAGAATGCATAGTAATATTAACATCAAAATATCTGTCGGTAACTGAGTTGGACACGCGGAGCAGAACATGAAGGCTCAGTTACCTTGTAAATTCCCAAAGGCACTTTTTGAGTGAGAATTGGCCGCAGTTCCTAAGAGAGGTATGAGAGAAGCAAAGGAGAAGGAGAGGCAAAACAAATTTGGAAGATTGAATACATCGGCAGTAAATATTGAATCTACCATGACGTGGAACGTCAATAATACAAGAAAGGTGAAATGACCTTAAGGCATACAATCACCCCTTGCACCACAGATGTACAACACGGGGCTTACAAAAGGAAGTTGACTAAAACATTAAATACCACACGCATAAGTAAATGAACTAAAACAGAAAACTGCAGTCTAAGCTTCACGAAAATAAGTAAATACACTGGCCAAGTGACGCCGGAATTTTTCAAATCGTTCTGAGGCATAATTTAGGGCTATCCAAGGTAAGGCAGGAAAAAAATAAATGTTCAACATTTTGACGTAACTTTTTAACACTCAGAGAAATTAATTGACCTTAGATTGAAAGGAAACGGTTAACTTGCAAATTTATCGCTACCAGAGAAAAACTGAGATAATTTAAAATTAATAGAAAGAAAGACTCGGAATACAATATGTGGTAAACAGAAGGATACACCTTTTTGATGCCCTCAGCATTATAAGATGAAATATATTTCTCATTACACTTAGCTAACAGTTTCTTATAATGAAAGGAGTTCCAATAACTCCTTGGAATGCTAATAAGCATTGATATCTAGAGTAAAATTAAAATAATATGTTTGGAAAGTTTCTTAAGTGTGAGAGCACGTACCACGTCCGCACAGCTTAACGAAGGATCTCTATAAAATAAGTTTCAAATAATAAATGCAAGGGAAACTAAAATGAATTAAATGCTAGCACAGAAACTTTCAAATAAAACCTGAATACTGAACAAAAATAATAAAGGTTATACAATTTAGCAATAAATTAATCCTCAGTGGAAAAAACTATATCCAATATGGAAACGGGGAAATTGTGCGAATATTTGTTTCAGTTTTCAACTTTTGACTCTAAAACGCTAGGGAGACGCGAGGAAATGGAGTATAATGTTTGTAAATGAACAAATATCTTGTGCGAATTGTGTACAATAAATTTCGCGAGTTCTTTAATGTATTTCATACATGATCCATTTCGACTTAAAGAGAAGGAATTTTTTTTACTGTCAGCACAGATTAATCACATTATAGCAAAGATTTACCAAGGGTAGAAATTCCATAATAACATGTGAAGCTTCCAAAATAACGCGTGAAGAATTCGAGTATGGAAAAGAACACGAGGGCTATTTGCCTACAGGAAATGCTTCGTGGAGGAATTTCTACGGGTAATAGGCTCGTAGTCACGTTATGCACAGAAAACTCAAACATACGGCCGGTCTGTTTGTCTGAATTCGGACTGGGGTCGAAATCCCATATACACAGTCTTAACCAAACTTCTACTTGTGGGATGCTTTTATTAAAAAAAATAAAAACAGTATGACACTTGTCGAAAACAGACTATGTATAAGAGCCCGTAGTGTTAATTACATGTTACCTTTGCGAAAATCATACTTTGAAAATCTTCAAACGTAATGTGCTGCAAACTCTTACAAGCTTCAAAATTTAGGTAACTGTAGAGGAAATTTATTCACATGTAAGTGAATGTTCCCTAGTATTGGGGCAAATTTCTCATTGCATACATCAAGTGAAACTATTCGTTTGTATTCATACCATAATTTTATGTCATTTAGTGAAAAAAGCATTTTTCCTGTATGTTGAATAGATTAACGTTATTATCATCCTATGTAACATTAGTAACAATTTTTACATTATATTTTGTCTCATTTTTAGACCCCTATCTCGACTATCTCGACTATCTAGACCCTATCATCTCCCCTAAATCCACGAACTGCGTTTAATAGAAATAAAAAACGATCTACTCTAACTAAAAGTTTGCCCAAAGAATCGACACTTAAACAGAAGATGAGTTTACCTAAATTTAGAAGAAAATACTGCATTAACTAAAATTTTATCACAGATTCCAACTATTAAAGAGAAATTGAATTTACACAAATTTAGAACTATTTTGAATAAGAATGGACATAAATACCTGTTTCAGTTGAAAATACAAATGAAAAGGCTAAATTTGAACAATCGAAATGAAAAAAACCTAAATTTGATCAGCGATTTCAGAACATAAATCCTTTTGGACAAATAATTTTACTGTGAATGCAACATTTTGCAAAACTGTTATCAACGGCCTTCAACCTAGCTGAGAATGAACTTCAAATTTTAGATATCATTTTAGTAGTGTTACTTTTGTAACTGAGAAGCTAGAAACGTCTCATATAGCAAACTGGTCATTACACGATGTTTTGCTGTTCCATGTTCGATCACGGAATTAGGCGGGATATTGAAGAAAGAGAAAAGAGTCTCATGAGTGCTACGGTCGCATGTGGTGAAACGTCAAGCAGGCAGGAATACATATCATTGGCATATAAAACAGGGCTTCGATTGGCTACAAACAAAATGCGGTCTTCTGAAAAAAAAAATAAAAAAGAAGAGTAACAAAAGCGATTCTTCTTGGTTTCTCTCTCACACTCCAAAGATCACCCATCGATTTTTCCATCAAGAGCTGCCAGAAATCTCGAGAAAAGGACGGAGCTTCCACTCGCGTAACGCAATTTGTAGCCTGCTCCTTCATGCGCCTTATGTTGGATGATGTAAGGGAAAGTCTTTCGAAAATATTAGCCGTAGGTGCGGTACTATCTTATTATTCGCCGACACGAAGTTTGAAATCATATATGTATACCTGCATCGGATATTTGTTTATACTTTTCCCGTGAAGATCTATAAAACGAGGCTTGGGTCTAATATTTGCAGTAAAGGTCATTGTGCTAAACATTTAGATCCTTAAAAGTAAAGATGAAAGAAAACATACGCGAATAAACATAAATATATCCTATGAAAAGGAATTAAATAACATATTTGAATCGAAATAATGAATGAATTAGTTGGGATTAAATAGTCTGACTATCGTTGCGAGTATAAACTGGTAACAAACTCCCGGCAGACGTATAGCGAATTATTGCTGGGTCTGAAAACAACTAAAGATACTTGAAAATATTTTAACACTAGCATTACGACGGTTTCCCTATACCTAAGACTACCATCAGCTGTCATTTTGACCGCTTGTTTAGAATAGAAGAACAGGTTGTCTTTTATTAATCTCTACATATAATGAAACAAAGAGTCTGTGTGTGTGTGTGTGTGTGTCTTTCGTTCGTGTTGCGAGTAAGCTAATAGACCCAGGGCCACGAAATTTGGTACATAGGTGTATCTACACAAGAGCCAGTGCACCTCGAAGCGATTTTTTCGAAATTCGAATTAGAATATTTTTTATTTTATGTTTTGTGACCGAATGGCGTCATTTTGAGACATAATGGGCTACAGGAAAGCGAGATTTCACTCTATACATTTCATTTTTACATCGTCGTGAAGCGTAGACACTTAGCTATTTTACGAACTTAAAATAAATTTCGTATTTCAATAAATCGATTAAATACGAATTTATTTAGGAAGGTGAGCTTAACACCTTTTCAGCGGAATTTTTTTAAAAAAAACTTATTTTAAAAAATGTGCTGTTTATTTTCCTTTGATTTTTGGACACGTTGAACTTTAATCCTTTCGACTCCTTTTAAAAAAAGAATTTTGGAAAAATAATAATATTTTGTATTTTTTTAAAATTTTTTAAATGAAGCTTCCGAATACACTTCTCACATCTCAGATATTTTAAAATGTAGTTTTGGCAACAATTTTCCTTTCTTATTGTTGTTGATAGATTTTTGATGAAATTGCATCATTTTGAATAGTTTCATTCTTTTAAAAATTTCGGTTTGGCAACAATTTTTCATCGTATTTCTTATGTTACTGTTTTTAAGAGACTGAAAAGTTTAAGAAATTAAAAAGTTGTTTCTTTTTGCAACGGTAAATTGTTTAATTACTTTATTAGGATAATTAACATTTGTATCAAGGGATATTGCTTATTTCATTGTAATATTATGTTTTAATTATATATAATTTTAATTATAAAAAAGTTTTGCATGATATTTTTTAATCTGTTTAAGTTCTTAATCTGTTTATACCATTTGAGTTCTTAAGATTTTGCAAAGGGAAGTTGGTTAATTTATTTATTAGGATAAGTAATATTTGTATTAAGGGATACTGCATATTTCATTGTCATTTTTTATATGTATAATACATTTTTATTGATTTCTTTTTTGATAAAGTTGTTCTGCAGAGTAAAATTCTGCGCGAAATGTTTTGTTTTTTGAGTTTCTTTCATGTTATTTTTTGCTTATTTCACTGTTTGTAAGATATTGAAAAGTTTTGCATGATTTTTTTGCATGAGCCAGTGCACCTCGAAGCGAGTTTTTCGAAATTCGAATTAGATTTTTTTTTTTTTTAATTTTGTGTTTTCTGACGAAATCGCGTCCTTTTAAGACATAATGGGCTATAGCAAAGCGAGATTTTACTCTATTGAACAGTTTAAGAAATTGAAAGATTGTTTCTTTTTGCAAAGGTAAATTGTTTAATTAATTTATAGATCTATATTTAAAAGGGCGAGTCTTTCTGTGTGTGTAGGTGTCTTTCGTTCGTACTGCGCGTAAGCTAATAGACCCAGGCCTATGAAATCTGGTACACAAGATGCATCTAGACAAGATGAAATAGTATCAAATTGATAATTTTCTCTCATTATATGAACAACAATGGCACACAGCCATTGTTGCTGATATCAGCACGGAAAAATGAGGGCGATAATTCTGTGCTGTTTTTAAATTTAATGTTTCTCTTGGATACTGGACGTTTGTCTAGAGAAGGCAGCAGGAAGTTGGTTAATTTATTTATTAGGATGATTAATATTTGTATTAAGGGATATTGCTTATTTCATTGTATGCTTTTTATATGTAATGCATTTTCAACTGAATTTTTTTAACGTTGTTCTTTGTTTCTTTTTCGATAAAATTGTTATGCAGAGTAAAATTCTGTGCAGTTTTCAAATTTAATGTTTGGTGTTCTCTTTAGGCATTTTTCCGGTACACTTAAAAGCCAGACGAAGGCTGGCCGCGCAGCGGCTAGTATTTTATAAAATTAATGTTTATAACGATACATTTTGCTTGTTTAATAAGTAAATTGAGTAAACACATGCACCCAAAAGATTATTTAATGTAACAAAGAGCAAAATAAAGTGAGTAAATATATTAATCGAAGGATAGTTTAATATAACAAATTGCTAAAAGAGGAATACAAAAAGTCACTCTAGATATTTTTAAACTTCCTATCCTTTAATAAATTGCCTTAAAAAATTTTCAAAATGAAATAAATACATTGAAAATTACACACATTAATACTTACATTACTCGGTTTTGCAGTGCCTACAGATTGCTAATTTTTTATTTTACCTATACAGGTTCTACAAATATATTTTTTACAGTATTCATAAGTATTCAATTTTATTGCCTCCGCATGCATTTATTTGGCATTGTTTACGCTTACGAGAACGGTTGACAAAAATGTCAATGCTCTTTTCCTTAGATGCAGAAAGTATGTGAATTTTGGAAGAAACATACATCTTTCGAAGTACCTCAGCCGTATTCAAATGAAAATCACGACGGATGATGTTCTTATGTTCAGTTGTTTCCTTGTAAATTCTAAGTGCATTAATGCATTTATCGGCACCGGGTGTTTAAGGGAAGTAAATGTTTATCCACTGTTATACTTTCTCCCTGTTTATAATACTTCAAGTATTTTTCTATAAAAGCATTCCAAATATTCAAAACAAGGACAAATGGATCAGCTTGCAGTATTTGAAACCTATTCGATTTCTTGTCGAAGCGCAAATATTTAATAATTTCCAGAAATCTGTCCCTATTCATTGTCTCAGTGAAAAAGGCCAGGCCCCAAAATACTGAACTTAAACTAGAAGGACCTATTCCAGTCAAAGCTCTACGAACATACAACAGTGAAATGATAGCATCTAATTCATTAAGTGGATTTGGGGATTTCTTACGCGTCTCTTCTTCAGTGCGTTGCTGAAATGTGATGCAATATTTTCTTGTTGATAAACAGTCTCCATGTGCTACTTGAGTTACCAACAATTATTTTTCTCTTTGCGTACGAAGTTGGCCCACCTACTTCTCGTAAGACATTCTGCTGAGGACGTCTCTCTGTAACACTTGTGAAATATTTCCTATTTCTCAAACTGAACCATCATTAGCTCTTTCTTTATCGTTCTGAATTTCCTTACTTTGGATATATGTTCGTCGTTTTTGAGGTGTGTTTTGTTGCTTTTCACTACTTTCTCGAGCTCGACTACTGCCGTTGATTTCACTTCCGGAAACTATACTAGTAGAAGGCAATGGAATATTTTCTTGATCTAAATTTTTACTTTCCTTTTCTGTTTCATGAGCAGATTCTCCACCAGACGAAGGAACACTTGTTTCAGTAGGAACAATCCAGTCCTCGTTGGGTAAATTGAACGTGGTTCCGGTACTACATTCTTCATCAGGTTGAGTTCCTGAAGCAGAATTATCATGAGAAAGACTTTCAAAAACTTTCATCACCTCTTTCTTCGTTAGATATTTTCTACCAACGCTTCTAAGCCACACGAAAAACAGGACACAACAGCAAAACTATCCAAATGAAGGTAAAAGTACATTTTTATCTACTGGAAAATAACCTTTCTAACACAAGGGAAATACATTGCGAGGATTCATTTAATTTATCTGACAGTTAATTTTTATTTTAAAGCAAACTTTTAAACTTTCCTTTGAATCTCGTTTTAAGCCCAGACTTTCCTGCCAGAATGTTAACAAGCTAGCGCACTTGTTTTCAAATGAGGTAGAAAAAGTAATATTTAAGGGAATATTTTGGAAGGTGGTTTTAGAACGTGTTACGCCTGCTTAAAGACCACGTTGTTATCTTGATTTACTAGCGACTAAATTTCTGTAGCGTTGAACGCTTCTAGCCATTAGCTTGTTACGCCGAATTTTACGAATCAGAGCCATGCTGCACGTTGAATTGTCCTGTGAGCCGTTAGGCTAAACTACATTGAATTTTACTTAACTCTTTGAGTGAAGCCAAAAATGTGTTGGTTTCTGAAAGCACGATTAGGTGCCCTCCGTGATTATATTGCGCTAAAAAGAGGTTCTTTACACACTTCTCTGGACTTTATCGTACTTAAAATTTGAGGATAATTCCTGACACAGTTTTCTAGTGTCTCATTAGTTTATGCTTGCGAAAAACACAAGACTCCATGATCCCCTTTTAAAGAGGACTGGAAGTCAGTCGCCAGATTATGGTGGTGAAGAAACATCGTCCATCATCTTTTAGTTCAGGACCCGCTTGTCTTTTAGAACTTTTCGATATCAGAATACTGAAAAATTCCACAGTGCGCTTATAGGGTTTCGAACTCCGGACCTCCTTATAAGCGCCGAGTGTACCAGTTACACCAGGTAGGCATGCGAAAAGGGATAGCGAATATACCTTTTAAGCGTTCCTTTCTTCGTGTTGAATGTATACTACACAGATGTTTACCATGCAGAATTGCAGAAATTATCATTCTTGTACCATGAGTTTTTCTGTTAACCTTTATTGCTTTCACTTAGATCTGTGTTTGCCTAAAAACGTATATATTTTTCAAAAGTACAGTTTTTTAATAACTCTTTATTATTTTCTTTAATAATTCTCTTTCTTCAACATAAAATTTCGCTCCCTAATTGCGAAGACTTTGGGTAGGATACTGTGGAAAGAAATCTTTGCTGCGGCTAGTCCCCCAGGATGTTTTCTTTGTGTGAAGCATTATATATACATAATAAATATTTTTGTAACAAAAACAGAGAGAAAGTATTGAATGCATTTGAACTTTCAAATAGTTTATACTGAATATGAACACGCAAGATTCAAATCATCTAAGAACAAATGCATTCATTTTACAAAAAGTGTATTATACGTTGAAAATGATGAAAAGTTTTCTTCTTAATGGAAAAGGTGAATTATGATCTAATTTTCAAGCAAATTATTGGTATACATACCTTATAACATGCACATTCATCCGAAAGAAATATTTTTATAAAAGACCAATACAGTAAATTCTGCGTTTATTGCTCGTTTCCTTCCATTTATTTAATCCTCAGGAGTCTCTACATGCATGCAATGAATGATACTGACATTTTAGAAAGACTGCTACGTGTTTCATTTTGGAACAGAAGAGGGGATAAATGTGCAGTGTTCTATCCGGGATTCGAACGTTTTGGATTGCTAGTCAGCCGTGATTTCCAGTTAAACCACGATGTCATGCAGTAAGGAGGAAGAACAACCTTACATTCTCCTCCCTTAAAGGACGACTGGTGAGGTCCAGGGCTTGTCGTCTACCCTGGTGGTAACAAGTTATCTTTCACTGTCATTTAGTTCACGCGCAATTTGTAAATACCTTTAGGCAATTTACTTTGGACATGGAAAGATAACAATTGTGCAATGCCTTCGCCGGGACTCAAGCTTCAACCCATCCAATTGTTATCCGGACGTGCTTTCAAGTAACAGAAAGAAGAATAAAAACGCGCATAAAGTAAATGCAAACTGAAAACTGCACATTATAAACTCAAATGTTGGATCACCTTTGATAGATTTAAAAAATATAAAATTATATAAAAATTAAAATGATTCACTTCGCATCTTATCTGCTTGATCATAAAACACAAACTTTACCCTTGAAAAAATATAACTCAACTCAAAATGTTTCAATTTTAACAGCTCTGTTTGTTACTGAACTTCTAAATCCTTTTTTATATGTACGTAAAATTGTTTATAAACAGGAAAAAAAGGCCAAAATATCAAAATTGTGTATTATTATTTGAAAAAAATCAAAACAGAAACATAGATATGTAGAAAGAGAAATAAAAATTTAATAATATTTAAGTAAAGATTATTAGTGTCTTGCAAAATCTTGTGAAAGTGATTAATTTAAAGAGTAAAAAAAAGTAAGCTATTTAAACTGGCAAGCTGCCTAACGTGAAGAAGGCGTCAAAGGGAGGGGGGAATCAAGAAATTACATTAAAGATATAATTCCTTGTTTTTTTTTTTTAACTTAAAAAAGAATTTACTGCAGAACCGCGTTTGTGAATTATATCTGGATGAATTCCCAAATAGAAAGTAATCAATCAATTTATAGCCAAATTATCTTCTTAATTTAAACAACGACAGAAAAAAAAATCTGAAAGTTTTCAGATTTTATATTACACCCAAAGGAACGGTTTTTTCATTTACACATGCATACACATTTCGAGAGCATTTGGGCTAAAGACCCTTTGGGCTTAAAATTTTTAAAAACAGCATATCTATAGAATTTCCGACAAACAGTCTCGCGCGGTGGAGTTAAAAATCTTTTTTTTTTAATGTGTGTTGCCAAAGCTTTTTTTGATATCATTGAGATTTTAATCAAAAATTCATAAAAGTTTGAAACATAAGAAGCAGATAATAAAACAAGTTCTAAATTCATGATTCGGGCATCCAGATATCCATATTCGTGTGGAAGACTACATTATTCGAAGTTTGATGGCTCTAGGTACTATTGTTTTTTCACAGTGCGGGAGTCATACATACATTCATACAGATTTTTCATTATCTAATTTCTTTAAATATAATACAGGGCGGTAAAATTTGGTGGCAACAATTTGAATAGCGATACAGTCGTTTATAGTGATTCGAAGGAAGAAGCCTCGGAAGAAGCAAATATTTAAAAATAAAATTTCACAAAAGCATTCGTCAAGATCGAACGTGTCCCGACGCGAATGAAAAAATAGTATTTTGACTTTAAACAGTTCTAATATGTGTACTCAGTTAAATATGCAATAACGTGGAGAAACTATTTAGTCTTAATTTTGAAACAATGTAATGAAATTTTAAAAATAATGTAAAAAAATGGAACTGAAATTTAACTAATAAACGATAATAATTTTATATTTCTAAAGAAATACTAACGACTAATTTGAAAAAACTGCATGAAATACTGATTTGCAATTTTCTAAGCTTATCATTTCATAACTGTTCCATAAAACTGCAGATCTTCCTTTAAATCTGGCATAATTTTTTTTCTTCGAAAATTAAAATGTAGTTCTTATTTTTAATTTACATTTTTTGATTTAATTTACTCTACTGAAGCCACAATGCAATCAATCATCTAGCATGAGAGTTACTTACAAACTCATGTTTATGAAGCGCCACGTTCATATTGGATTTTATTCCAAGTACTATTTAGAGTTTGTAATTTTAGAAGCAGTCTTTTTTTTTCAACTGAGATATAAGAGAGCTTAATTAGTGCACATGATTATATTTTAATTTTAAGCTTTTGTTCTATTTTATGAAAACATGTACTTCCTTTTCACTTCCTTGCACAAAGTAAAGGAAGTATTGTAATCGCGAAACATTTCGTGTATTATATTTAAAAAAAATATTCATTTTAACCGCTAT
>KK119681.1:374662-532374 GCA_000611955.2 Stegodyphus mimosarum
ACGGAAAGAAAAAAGGATCCTTTTTCTGTTCTAAAATAGATTGTTCAATTTATTTAAAATGGATTTAGAACAGATGTTTTTATGACATCTATACGTGCGTATGTATCTCGCATAACTCAAAAACGAGTAATTGTAGAGTGCTCAAATTTTGTATAGGGGACTTCTATAACATGTAGTTGTGCAATTTTGCTTTTCGTTGCAATCAGCCACATTATACGTATATAAATAAATATATATATATATATATACATATGTAGGATTTCATCATCAAGAGCACGAGATAAGTATAAAGTAAATTTATTGTGAAATTACTGATATGAATGAAAGATGATAAAAGATGGGATGATAATATAACATGATAAATTGACATAAGTTAAGGTAACGGTAACCACACGACTAAGAACAGTCCATGAATTGTTCATGTAATAATCAACAGTTCACCGTTTGACTTATCTTGTCGAATCTTGGGAACAAGATCAGGATTCAGAAATGTTGGTGGGTTGTGTAACACCACTGGGACATCATCCCTCCTCAAACTTCCTGGGAGGCTTACAGAGAACACGTCTGTTCTCGTCCACGTTTGGAACTCGTCTACCTCTGGTTGTTGTCTGCGCTGCGCTGGGCTGGCGGCAGATGACGTCACCTCGCTTGTGGTTCTGATTTCCCACATATATATGTTTTTTATTCTTATATGTCAGTAAACTGTGTATTCTTCGCTTTAAAAGTGATTGAATTGTCCTGCTTTTATGTTCCGATTAAAGTTTTTGTGGCTTTATTTAATCGGCATGCAATCGTTGTAGCATTATCAACAATTTAAAAGTTGAAGTGCCGCTAAGCTTAACAGGTTTACTATTTGTTTACATTTGAAAGGTTTGTAGAATAGTGAATTAAGTCAGTTGGTGAACCAACTTCACTATCATTTTGTCCAGTGTGGCCAAAAGTTAACTTTCAATTCTGTGTACCGAAAAGTTTTTCTTTCTGCGCGCTGGTCACATTGCTTGTTTTTGCGCAGAAGCTCTAATTTTAATTGCAAAAAAAATTCTTAACTCTATTTGGCGCTTTAGATTTTTTTGTACAGTACAATTTTTAATAGGGTTTTATGCATTTTTGCCTTGCCGCGAATTGAGGACAAAACTGTTTATTTTAGAAATACATCACTAATAGAATAGGAGGAAATTAGTTTAAATGAAGTGCAGTAAATAATGTGACTATTTCAATGGGCTGTACACACACACACAAGGACGTTATGTGGTGTCGGCATTTTTCCTCTAAAATTTCAGGCTATTAGATAGGGACATTTATTCTTCCCCTATTAACTAATTAAGTATTTTCAGCCACAAAAAATTAATTTTTGAAATTTATATTTTCAAAATTATTTGGCTAAATTTGTGTACTTCCTTGTTGTATTTTAACATGAAAAACGTAACTTAAATTTCGTCAATCGCCCAGTAGAATGGGTTACACAGAACTGTATTTTGGGGGGGGGCGCGGGCAGTGTACATAACGATTTCTTGCACAAAGCAGTAACTTAACTGAGAAATACGAAATAAATGATAAATATATTCCTGTGTGATAAATGTATTCCTGCCATAAGTTACCACATTTTCTATCTGGGGAAGTTTAACTTCATTTAAGTATGTGAATTATAGGTGCATATAACATAAAAAGGCAAAGCTAATACAGAATCTAGATTTAACTGATCCCGAAGATCCGGAGAAGGATATGGTGTAACAAGCGCGATAATATCTAAACTAATTTGAAAAAAATTCGTGTCGTTTCACAATGGCCTTTTAAATCGAGAACATTGCAAAGAATTATCCTTTCTGTTGAGTGCGTTTTCATGGCAAAAATTAGTAACAATTCTAACACAAATAAAAGACCAATAGCTCTAGGTTGGAGGAAACACAGTTGACTTTGTAGCCATTGTTCCCCTCGTAGGGACTCGAAACCTAGAACTTTCGAATACGCGCTGAGTGTGCTACGGTTACACCCCGAAGGTATTCAGAGAGGAGAGTGAAAATACCTTATAACCTTTTCACTTTTCAAGAATCGTAAAAAAATAAAAAAATAAATAGTCTTTATACATTTACCTTAAAAGTTTTCCGCTTTCTACACCGGTCCATGTAAAGAATCCCAGAATGTACAGAAAGTTTATATTTTGCTGCTCTTTAACCTCACGAGCATTCAGAGAATTGTACATAATTAGCAAATAATGCCCAATTCGAGAAAACTTTTGTTATTTAAAATAATTGAGCTTTTCTAGTTAATTTTTCATTTTCTGGAAATAAAAAATCTAAATCATTGGAATAACTTTCATTTGACACACATAAATCTAACAAATGATTAAGTATAAAGACATTCTCATTTTCTTATCTCTTATTCACTTTCGAGAATGAAACAAAGTTTAATATCATTTGGTGGTGACAAGAAAATAACAAAACTTGTGGAAGAAAAGTAACATGTTTTGCTTTTATTTCAAACCAAATCCAAGTCCGTATAGATCTGCTTAAGATGACCTCTTTTTTAACAAAGGTCTTATTACAACATTGTTCTCGAGAGATTTTCCTCAAGAGATTTCTTAAGCCGTGACCATTTGATTTTTATCTTCGCAGTTTCATCTCAAAAGGAATTTTCTCAGTCTCGTTACATAACTCAACATGAGATTGTCTTTTCATTCCTGTTCTGAGAATTGTTCGAAAATAGTATTTCTGATATTATTCTGATTGTTTCAAAATTAGCTCATATTTTCCATAGTAAATAAAAAAATTCAATGTATTGTTGTTTAGGTGTTTTATTTGCCTAAAGGGCAGTAGCCCAGAAAGGGTATTAATTTCGTTTTGGCATTTTGCGCTGATTCACTTTTCAAACTGTTGTCACCAAATATTACAGTCCTATATTATATTTAAAGAAATTAAATAATCAAACATCTGCATAAATGTATGTATGTTTCTCGCCTCGTGATAAAACAACGGTACCTAAAGCCACCTAATTTTGAATAACGTAATCCCGCACCAAATATGGGCATCTGGAAGCCCTAATTTCGAGATTGGAATCTTTTTATTATCCATTTAATATTTTATCAAACATCAAAGAATTTTTGTAACAAATTTAACGATTGCAAAGCGAGGATTTGCAACACTGTAAGAAGGAAAAACATTGATCTAAAGCGCGCGAGACTACGTATCGGAAATTCTAAAGTTACGTTCATTTTAAAAGTATTTTGCGACATTGTTCTTTAACTGAATTTTATTGTTTAAGTGAGAAAAACATGATATTTAACAAAGAAAGGTAACACACAAAACTTTAAAAAAGCGCACCTTTTGGCTTAATGCGAATTGAAAAGTTTAAGGTTTTTTTAACAATATGCATTGTTTTATTTATTTACTTGTTGCTTTAGGGATTATTCTGAGTTTAATCGAATTTGTGGCCATATAGTATTGTTTATTTCTTATGAAGAAATGTAAATCTTTCAGTCTTGAGTCCAACCACTTTTAAATTATAAAAATAGCTTTAGTAGAATGCGATAAATAGGCCATTTTCTTTAAAATTAAAAACAATATCTCATTTTTAAGCTCTACGGCCTATTTTTCTGGAAATAGCCCAAGATACACTATACACTGACGAGCCAAAACATAATGTCTGTCTCTGCATTTTTCAATGCACTCGTCTGGATGACGTGGAGGGCATGCAATTAAGTGGAAATGGTATATAACTTATGTTGGAGGAGGTAAGAAATCAGAAAATTACATCTAACCTGGAGCCGTAACCTGAAGAAAGAAATTTATAAACTTAATAGACAAATAAAAAAATAAGGAATTCAAATTGGAACGTTGGGAAAATAATATCCTTGATCGTGATGTCAATAAGGGCACCTTTTGAGCTTATATTAACACAACGTGGAAAACGCACACTGCCAAAAAAAACGCGGCAGTTCTATATTTCTAGTTCTATTGGCCCGATAGACCAAATTCAAATTGCATTTTTCATGCCTATAAAGCGCGACTTAGGATATATATTAGATTCATATAAAGCATTGTTCTAACATAGGTATGCCACTTTTTTTCCATATTTCGATCCTGCGACTCGCATTATGTCTAAATATTAAGCTCTGTAAATCTCGGTGCGAAATTTACGGAGAAATTAAGAAATTTAACTTGGCGCATTTTTTCCATTTGCGCCAAGAATAATTCACTTGGCGAAGTTCCTAATATATGGCAACCTAATCTTCTTTCCCTTTTTACATTGTGCACGAGGGATAAAAAGTCACATCGTTTCTATTTTCAAATAATTTTAACAAAGTGCCTAAACCTTATTCGACGTTTTATTGCTTTGAACAAATTTGCCAAATTTCAAAACGCGCCAGTATAAATTCACGTATACCTTCGGAAATGGTGAATAAAAAACTCTAATATTTTTGAAGGTATGCCAAGAAATATATCTACTTTACGATAATGGTAAAAATTTCATAGAATATGATTAAATTTTTTTTTTCGAAAAATTTATAAAAAATATTAAAAATACAAAATTTAAAAAATGAATTTAAAAAAATGGGGGAATTTTAGTTGGAATGAACCTTAATTTCGAAATGTGAAATGAAGAATCAAATAAGTTTAATAAAAAGGAGAGCTTAATAAATATAAACCAAATTCAATTAACACTGAAGAGGTAAAACTTTGAGAGCTAATTTTTTTAAAACCTACACCTACGATTTTTACAAAACTTGGCAATTTGGCATAATTTGAGTCGTAGAATCGGAATATGGAAAACCATTCGTATGTCATTTCAAAAAAAGGTCGGATTTTGTGTCAAAATAGCTATATTAGAATAATGCTATATATCCTAAGTCGAACTTTCGAGACATGAAAAACGAAGTTGAATTCGTCAATCGTCCCAGTAGAAAGGCGATATAGAACTGTACCCCTTTTTTTGGAAAGTGTACTCTTGTAATCGACCTTTCTATACTAAAAATGAAGTAATTCTGTCTAATGATACCAAATCTAGAGTCTTTGCGGATCATTTAGAGAGACAATTTACTACAAGTGCTCAACCTAGAGAGATTAACTTCACTTGTGAAGTTTGTTGTACAACCAGAGACTGGGTAAGTGCTCACATTGTTAAAAATGTACCGAATATCCGCTAAGTCATTGAAATCCAAGATATGATTAAGAAGATTAAAATTAGAAAAGCACCGAGACAAGATCATATTCCAAATATTACTCTTAGAAATTTATATTTAAACTCTATCACAAAACCTAGCAGTACAAACAACGCATGTCTGACTCATTCTTAATTTTCGGATTTGTGAAAATGTCCAAAAGTTAATTCCCTAAATCTGAAATTAATTCCCTAAATCTGAAAAAGATACAACTAAGCCGGATAGCTACCGCCTTATAAGATTATTTAGCGGACTCAATAAAATCTATTGGTAGTAATTTAAAATTTTTGCCACCAAATAGTAGAGCCCTGTATTAAGTTTACAAATTAAATAATAAGGAATCTGCGTAAATGTATGAATGTGTTCTCGCATTATGATAAAACAACGGTACCTAGAGCCATTAAATTTTGAATAACATACTCCTAAACCCGAAAAGGGGCATCTGGAACAGCAAATTTGGATTTTTTTTATTATCTCTTTCATATTTTATAAAGCATTTATGAGTTTCTGATTAAGACCTCAACGATGTGAAAGCGAGCAATGAAGAAAAACAAATCCTGCGCTGGAGATAAAAATCTACAGCGCGCGAGGCTGTGGAAGGGAAATTCTAAAGATATGCTCTTAAATATTTAAATATTTTGTGATATTGCTGTTTAATTGAAATTTATGGTTTAAGTGGGAAAAACATGCTATTTAATAAATAAATGTAAAACACAAAACGTTAATAAACGCACCTTTGGGCGTAGTATAAAATCCGATCGTTTTAAATTTTTTTCACTTTTTTACATATTTTACTAAACGTTTTTTTCGAAATTAAGAAGGAGCTCAAATATAAGTACCCAACAAATATCTATAATACAATATAACGGTGAAGAGCCTTATCTTACAGTTTCTTATTAAGTTATAATAAAAATAAAATTGTAATTAACATTTCCATCAATTTAAATATCATAAATCACTTTTAAATCTTTAAAAATTTATATAACAACAACAGCAATTTTATGAAACATATAACCAGAATAGATAAATTGAGCAGAGTTGAAAGGTGAAAAAAAATAAGCATTTTCAAAGAAATATAACAGCTTTCGAGCATTTATCGCTTAGAGAGTTCTTTCAACTTAAATTGCTGCACTTAGTTTCCAATTTCTTCCTCTCGCTGTTTGGGATTTAACGGCTTTAGAGATTCACATCAAGTGTATTTTCATTGTATTTAATTATAACTCTGTTGTCTGAAGATAATTAATGGCTAGAAAATGCTAATTACCTTAGTGTGGGGTATATGTAGTGGTTTTCAGTTTTCGCAATTCCAGTAATTATTTATTTCTTTATTTTTTGTCTTTTTTTGGTTTTGATTTTCTAAAGCTGGTAACATAAATGAGAGTTTTTAGATAAAAAGTATTTTTGCGTATAATCAGTAATTTTCATAGATGAGGCTAATAGGCTTCGTGTGCGAAAATTAAAATTTCATACATTACACATTGTGCAGGAAAAAAACAAAACTGATTGTAGTCTCTCGCTTTTAGTTTAAAGAGCTGCTGGGAGTTAATACATTGGATTACTAACAAAAGTATGAGGATGTTACAGAACAAAAGAAACGAAAAAAATTGATATATATTTTTATTTTATTTCCTATTTATTACATTATTTCATTCAAAATGACTCTACCATTATGACTCTACTCTAGTAAATTCGATTTTTATGACTCTACCAAAATGACTCTACTCTAGTAAAATCGGTCCATGATATGAGAAATAAGGCGCAAAGATTAAGATGCCTAAAGCACAATATTCCTAGTGAATGTGAATTCTATAAATGAACTACGAAGTGTTTTTGGATAGTTGCTTGACACCATATTGAGATTAAAATGATGTTTTATAAAATCAAATGCCTTTTCATTTCGTATAAAATACAGCAAACACCACCCGAACACAATGCCTTGGCAACCTTTGATATCACCAAATATCGCTTTTTCTGACGCGTTACTATGCAAATACCCTGCAGTATTGATGGTTTCGTGTGTCTAAAGGTGCATTAAAAAGGCTTTCAAAAAACAATAAAATTGATTTACAAGAGTAGGTAACAAACTGAAACAGTCGAAGATACGTTATTAGGCATCTCTACCTTCCATAAACTACACCTTTAGAATCGTGCCTGCCACTGACTTGGAATGTACACGTATCCCGCCTGCCACTGGCTACTGGAAGGTACACAACGCCCTCTAGCCGAATGGCGCAGGAAATACGTAACACTTCCCGCCTGAACTCACTGAGTTCATTTATTGATTTATAACAAAATTTGCATTCAGGAACCATTTCAAATTACATGAAGAAAAACAAAAATAGAATATCACATCAATTACATATCATCAAAAATGTTCACAACCACTTGATATACAAAACCAGTTTATATATTTTAACTTCTGAATAAAATTATTCAAATATCCAGCTTTAAATATAAGCGAAATTAATACTATCATTAATAAATAGATAGAAAATTGACAGGTTTACACTTCAATTAAACTAACATAATTAAGGATTAATTTGCAAATTATAGACAAGTTTTACTGAGCGTTTTATTTTTCCTTTAGGAGTCTGAATAAAAAGAGAACGAATTTTACAGTCTCTTCCTGGATACAGCTCTAAAATTTTTCCATCGACACATTTCTCGGATAACGCTCATCATTAATCAAAACAATACCATTCACCTTAAATGAAACTATTTTACCTGTTTGTGGAGAAACATAAGCTGATCTCATATTGAGTAAATACTCCTTTCTCCACCTGTTCCAAAAATGATTCAAAAGCGTTTGCTGATATTTATATTTCTCTACCAAAGCATTTCTATTAACATTTAAATCTTCATTTTTCAATTACAGGTAAAGACACCAACCTTTTAAAAATGAGAAAATGAGATGGGGTGAGTGGAGAGGGTTCTGGAGGTTCGTTGTACAGATACGTGATAGACCTGGAATTAACCATGGCTTCAACTTCTGAAAAAACAGTTTCCAATTCTTTCAAAGAAAGAGAGGATCGTCCAACAATTTTCTTGAAACAGGTTTTAACCGTTAGTACCTGTCTCTCCCAGAAACCTCCCCACCATGGACCTTTTTCAACTATAAAATTCCAAATTATACCTTTAGAGGCAAACAAATTTTTAACTTTATCATCATTTATCTGGTTCCACCATTTTTGCAATTCACAATTTGCTTTTTTGAAAGATTTGGCATTATCAGAATATATAGTGGAACATAATCCTCGACGAGAAACAAATCGTCAGAGTACTAACAAAAACGAATCAGCGCTTATGTTAAGAATTACTTCTAAGTGAATACCTCTTGTCACTGCACAGCTGAATATAAGTAAATAACACTTCGAATTAAAATCACGAACAAAAAACGGTTCGGCAAAATCCACACCACACATATCAAATGGTGGACGCTCTTGAATTCTATCAGGCGGTAAAGGAGCAATCACCTGCATTCCAGGTTTCACTTTGAATCGTCTACAAACCAGACAGTCATTTAACACTTTTTTCACAAAATGACGACCCTTGGCAATCCAGAATTGTTCTCGTAAATGTGTTAAAGTTGCATCAACACCTAAATGGCAGATTTCAGTATGTGAATCACAGATGAGTAGCTCAACAAATTTATCAATAGATAGAAGAAGCCAAGGATGTTTGGCTCTCATATCGTTACTTGAGAACTGTAAACATCCCTTTAAACAAAATAAGTTATTGTCATCAAGATCAGGATTCAGATTAAATATGCGTGAACTCTTGTAACTCTTATCAATAGTTCCTTTAGAAAGACGTTGGAAAGCCTCTGTACCATAATATTTGAATTGAGTAGCTCTGATTCAAAAATGCAAAGCTTGCTCGAGTTCTGAAGCACATATAGGTCCATATAATTTTGTAGAATTAGTTTTAGAATTGTGCACAAACATTTTATTCCACGCAGTAACACGCAGTAGTCTACCTAGTTCGCTGAAGTTCATTAACGTCCAATAAGGGCATAGGAAAGTTTCCACCACTTGAACTGGTGACCATGGAGTTAATCGGCGCAGTCCGTCGCTCTTTCACTATAACGCCTTCGTCACAGATGTCATCAAGATGATACAGCGGTTCTTGAATAGGCCACGAGTGAAGCGGTCTCTACAACCAACCAGGACTTGGACCACCAGGACCTGTCAGGATCCTCCTAGCCAATTATCGTCTAGTAGTAAGGTCTGCAGGATTGTGGGAGCCACTACAATTGTTCCAACACTCTGGTAGACTCAGGGACTGCACTTGAGCCACTCTGTTGGCGACAAATGATTTCCATTGTTTAGATGATCCTTTCAACCAATGAAGCACGATTTGAGAGTCATTCCATAAGAAAATCTGTTTCGCGAAATCAGGAAAGTCACCTTGTAAATAATTTCCTAAACGTGCAGCGAGGAGTTCTGTCATTAACTCTAATCTTTCAAGAGTCAAAGTTTTTAAAGTAGCAACCTTACTTTTTGACATGATAAAGCTCACTTTAATTTGGCCATTGCAATTCACGTACCTTAGGAACTTAACAGCCCCATATGCCTTAGGACTGGCGTCACAAAACTTCATGAAGAGAAACTTCGTTTATTTCTGCACTCTCAAAACGTTTTCTTTTAGTCGATACTGATTCAAGTTCACAAAGTTCAGAACACCAGTTTCTCCATTTACTTTGTAAGTCATCTGGCAAATCTTCGTCCCATTTTAGACCATGTTCCCACATCTCTTGAAGAAAAAATTTCACAATGATTACAAAGGGACTAATCAGTCAACGTGGATCATACATCTTTGAAATAACTCTCAAAACGTGTCGCTTGGTGATTCTAGCATCCATGAGATCCTTAACATATCTTAAATCTAATTTAATTCTATCCTCAGTCGGATCCCACTTAATCCGAAGAAATCTATCCTTGCCCGAAATCAGTATTTTTCTCATACCCGTTTTCATTACACAGTTTATACAATTCCGCACAACTAGGTTTTAATTTCCTCAAATGAAATACCGGTGCTTTCAATTGTAATTTTCGATATAATTCTGATTGTAATTTATAATTTTGAGGTTCATTTAATATGAATGTTGAATTTTAGAATTTGAAGTATTTGACTTTATTATTTCTTTCACTGTGTTTTTAATTTTGAAAAGTGTATTTGTAGTAACAATTGTATAATAGACTCATATCTATGTCTTGGAAGGCCTTGTTTGCCAATGTATCTTTTGCTTTGAAAAATAAATGCTTGGAGGCAGAGGCCATAATCCATGTGAGGCAGACGATTTAGTCAGCCAGGAAATGGAACCTCTGTTCTCTGGTACACCTGCTGTAGAGGTCAAAGGATAAGCATCCTGAACAGTATTGGCTCCATAACACAGATCGTCAACATAGAAAAAAGAATTTAACATGTCATAACATTTTGGGTGATGTTCTTTTAACTGCTTAGTGTGAAATTTCAAAACGCAGGCCAAGGAAAAAGGCGAAGTAGTTACACCAAATGGGAGCTGATTTAAGCGAAGAGTTTCGGTTGAATCACCTGCTTCTTCGGGAAACCACAAATATTTAAGATATTTTCTTTCTTCCTTATCTATCTCTATCATAAGAAAAGCTATCTCTAAATCTTCCCCAGATGCAACTTGCTTTTCCCGAAATTTAAGAGTTATGTCCCATAAATTTGCATAAAGATTTACTCTCGATTTTGGAGACTCATTAAGAGGTTTATTACTTTCATTTGCTTTACTTCTACAGTCATAAACAATTCTAACTCGAGTTGTTTCCTTGTCATCCCTAATTACCGCTCTGTGGGGCATACAATATCCTGAATTTTCTTCATTAAGACTTTTTCCCACAATCTGACATTTTAATTGATCCGATATAATTTGTTTTTATTGGTCATAACGTTTTTGATTTTTACTTAGTTTCCGCTTTAAAGAATCAAAACGCCTTTTCGCAACCTCAGAATTTAACCCAACTGCAGGACCCATGTTTTCCTTCCCCATCAATCTGCAAACGTACCTTTCCCCATTAAATTCCAAAGAATTTTCAAATTTTTCAATTAATTGATTGTCTTTTTCAGAAAAGTTTTGTTTTTCTGACTGGAATTCTTTCCTGTATCATGCAAACTTTTCAACAGCTTGTATCATGTATTCTGACATCCGCATATATTATCTCGTATCATCCTGTATCATGTAACTTATTCATTCAACTTATCATGCGCTTTGTATCAAGTATCCTGGCATTAGCTTAAATTTGTATATCTAGCACCTAGTAACATATAGCTCGCAAAATCTGAGTTATGTAACTTATTCTGGATCCAGTATCATGTATCCTGGCATCTGCATATACAATCTCATATCATCCTGTAGCATGCAACATATTCTTCACCATGTATCATGTATCTGCCTATATTAGTATCTTCTGCACCTTGTGTCATATATCTTGTAACATCCTACAGTCCGTAACCTATGTTGTAAAATGTAACTCTGTATGTTTTAACAAGTATCTCGTATCATCCTTTAACATGTGTCATATATCTCGTATCATCCTGTAATATGTTTCATATATCTCGTATCATCCCTTAATATGTATTACGTATCCTGCATCTTGGTATCTGTCTATATTAGTATATTCTGTACCTTGTATCATATATCGTGCAACATCCTGCAATACGTAAGCCATGTTGTAAAATGTAACCCCGTATGTTATAAACGATATCTTGTATAATCCTGTAATATATGCAATATTTCTCGTATCATCCTGTAATATGTATCATATATCTCTTATCATCCTTTAATATGTAACCTATTTTTAACCTTCTGTTTTTAAGTATGTTTATGTCACCTTATGCATGTCCTTATATTTGTCACCTTACGTATCTATTTCACCTTATGTTCTACGTATCATGCATTCTGGCATCTGCCAATTTTCGTATCTTCTGCACATTGTAACATATATCCCGCATAATCCTGTATCACGCATCTTATTTCGCACCATCTACCATGTATCCTGGCACTTATATCACTCTGCACCTCGTATCATGTATCTTGGCATCCGCATATCTCTGTATCCACAGCATCTTGTATCATATATCTCTCAACATCCCGTAAAATGTAACTTATTTTGCACCTATGTATTCTATGTTCATAAGTATGTGTACGTCACCCCATGCACCCCATGTTCCTACGTAAATGTATTTAAGCATCTGAATATATATGTATCTTCTGCACAGTCCATCTGAAGCCACCGTATGTTCTTATGTAACCTGTATCTAGGCAATTGATAAAGGTGGACGTGACGCTATACCGATTAACCGTATTGATAGAGGGGTGGTGCCCACTTCCTCAGTCGCATGTCGCATGACTGGAATTCTTAATATTTCCCAAAATTTTCTCAAATCACACAAAATGGAAGAAGAGTCTATGACTAGACATACATTTTCATAATTATTAGTCAATTTATTATTTCCTTCCACTCCAGCTAGCAACCAGCCGAAACAAGAATTTATAACAGTAATGTTTTCATTTAACTTTACTCTCTAGTCATATACAACATCCCAAAATGAATCGAACTTTATAAGTATTTCCGTCTGACAGTCGTCAGAATATGAATCAGCCAAAGGTACTTTCCTTCATAGCATAGCGAATAGACACGTCAGGAGTTTTCAAGGACAAATTAGATATATATTTCCGTTACGACAGCTTCTAACTCGTACGATTTGGAATTTGGCCCCTATTGCACATCATCAACGAAACAATACCATATTCTTTCTCCCGTGCTATTTTGTTTCCGGAAGCAAAAATAGCTATCCTTTCGTAGAGTATTGGCTTTAGTTTTAAATTTTTAACTAATCGAGAAGAAATAAAACTTCGATGACTACCATTGTCTAAAATAAGATTAGTTAAGATAGATTTTTTTTTATCCGAACAGGCTAAAACTGTACATGTTTTTAAAAAGGGCTTATTTTTGGTACATATATTACTATGAGATACAGAAATATTCTCGGCATTTTTATTAGATCTAGATTTTGAATCATTCAAACCAGTTTCGCTTTCTACTTGCTTCTCACAACCTCTCGTCGTAGCGTTAACGGGATTATTTTTTCTACAAACTGACTCTCTTGCAACTTACGGAATCATGATGACCGTCACAGAATAAATAAGCATTTTTTATTTGTGTATTTAACGCTGAAGCAGTTGATACATTTTTAAGCTTTGAGTAGTTTTTCTGGTAAGTTTGACCTCTTTGATAATTTTGGGAAAATTATTGTTTCGTTTCGTAACCTCTGGGAGGACTCATTACAGTTTCGACAATTTCCCTAGATTCCACTTCATTCCTCGAAACCGTAATAATTTCTGAAACCTCACATTTCACTTCCCTGTTCCGTTTTCGTTGAAAATCTAACACCAAAATATTAACTTCCATTTCATCGTATAATTTACGCAAACCTTTAACATTAGATTAACGTCTCACGGTTTCTAAGTTTAATAACGTAAGAATTTATAATAGAATAATAATAATTATAATAAGTCAAGTATGAATTTATAATAGAATCAGTTCTACCGTATCTTTGTTTTAAAAGTTCAAGACATGAGTAATAGTTTTTCTCATGTAATTCAAAACCCGCAACCACATTATGTGCAGGACCAAAAAGAAGAGATTTTAAATACTGAAATTTTTCAATTTTTGTAAGAGAATTATTTGAACCAATTACACTGCCGAAACAGCTTAAGAATTCCATAAATGTTTCCCTAAATTTGACAGAATCACCAGAGAAACGCGTGATTTCTAACTTTGGTAATTTTAAAGCCCTAACGGTGATTCCCGAAACACTAAATGTGTTAACTGAAGAACTCCGCTGAACATTTTCTGCTGCTAATTCTTTAATTTTACTTTTTAGTTTAATTTTAGCAGACAGTATTTTGTCATCGTATTCCTCCGAACCTTCTATTTCACTTTTAAAATTTTCCGGCTCGTCTATGACTGCTTCCACCTCTAAATCATAGCTTTTCGAAACGTGTTCCTTCATCTCTAATAATTCCAGTAATTCAGATAACGAAATTGCGTCTTCGGCAGCTTCGTCGAGCTTCTGCACTCTTTTAACTAGTTTAGTAACATTAGCACGAATGTTATCTCTCTTTTCAATTATTTTCAAAAGCTTATCCTTATTAACTCAGAATTTGTAAGTTCAAAGGATCTTTCCTCCACAGTCCAGTATAAAGTATCCAAACCTCTCAGAACTATAATTCAATAACGACCAAATTACTTTCGATTTTCCACATTCCCAAACAAGATGCACCAATGTTGCATTAATAGTTCCGTCTGTCTAAAGTTGCATCAAAGAGGCTTTCGAAAACAATAAAATTTATTTACAAGAATATGTAACAAATTGAAACAGTTGAAGATACATTATTAGGCATCTCTGCCTTCCTCGTACTACAACTTTAGAATCGTGCTTGCCACTGACTGTTGGAATGTACACGTATCCCGAATGCCACTGGCTGTTGGAGTGTACACAGCGCCCTCTAGCTGAATGGGGCGGGAAATGCGTAACATACGCATCCAATTTATATTTTTTAAAATTATTTTGCTTGTATGTACGTGTGTTTACTAATGTGCTCTTTAATTTTTCTAATGATGTAATTAAATTGATTGTAACTTTTATAGATATAAGCATTTGCCACACCTCAAGTAGCGGATTAATTTTCCCTTTCCCATCAGATCATTATGCAGGAACGCAAGCCTTCGTTAAAAACAAAATGAAACATAAATAATTTATATGTGTTTATTCAGAGGATAATTTCATAAATACTTCGGATTCCTATTTTTTCTCTGAAATATATTTTTGTTGCAAAGATGCAATTATGTAAAATCGTTTGATAAAAATACCTGCAAAAAATATAGACCTCGCACGTAACATATCAGTCTATAATTAAAAATTAGGCAAAATTCGTCTTCAGTCTGAGATTCCCGCATTTCAAAAGAAACACAGCAAATCTCTCTTCTTCAGCCAACAAAAATAATATGTTCATAATTTTTAGGCAATGACGAAAAGCAGATACAATCTTTCACCATGCAAATGCACTCAGATCAGGCTTCATCGAAATGTATTTTGATAACTCTATCTATGTAAATCAAGAAAATATTAGCACACTAAAATCCTCTTAAATGACTGTTTTATTAAATATTATATTATTTCCGTTACAGAACATTTCTTTCATAAATTACGTTTTGGACACATTTGCCATTATAGTTTCTGGTTTTAAAATCACATATTTTCTCAAAAATGCTGAATAAACTGCAGTTTACTGTATTAAAATTGAATGTTTTGTGCTCCTTTTTGAAATCAAATATGAATAAACCTTTTTTTAATTTTTTCCTGAATTTATCACCTGTTAAATATAGGATAAATTAAATTTTATTAAAAAATAAATTTTAACTCAGGTTATAATTTTAAAATATCGGATATTGTTTGGAGAACAGCCTTGATGCCCAAAAGGGAGAAACAGCTTATTGTGGTATGACAGGCAATCGTTGTCATTCGATGACGTACTTCCACTAGGCAGACAGCCGTAATATTTTTCCATTGCTCAGGGATTATCTGTAGTATTTATATTTATTAGTATTTATTACTGTAGTATTTATTAATGTACTATTTATTCTGTAGTATTTACTTTCGTTGGCATGATGAAATGTCGCCCATACCCTTAAAGAAACCAAGTTGGCTCAACCAAGGCTGTTCTCCGAACAATATACAAAATATCGGACAAGTTTATCCCGTTAGTTGAAAGCCACCTTTAACTACAGATTTCTAAGATTTCGGCAAAATCACCCGGGCCATCTCCAGAATATTTTTTTAAAGTTTTTCGTAAGAAATTCCAAATTGCACTTAAAAACAAAGACAATTATACCAGATTGCTGGTTCTGTTACCTAAAATGTTTATCTTATGTTGTATTAATAAGCATAACACGAGTTAAAAAAAAATCTGATAATCAAATTCGCTGAAACAACCTTGTACCGTACATTTACCAAAAACACTCAATCGATTTCGAGGTCAATTACAGGTCCCTCCTCATCAGGAAAACAAAATGTCTGGAAAGGGAAAGAAACCTCAGTAACGCCTTTTTATACCCTCGGGTAGAACCACGCGTGGGGAAGCAGCGCCATCTATCGGCAAAATCCTCCTCGCGCGTGGTTCTACCCGAGAGTTTAAAAAAGCCGTTACTGAGGTTTCTTTCCCTTTCTAGTTGAGTGTTTTTGGTAAATGTACACCAAATACAAGGTTCTTTCAGCGAATTTGATTGTCACATTAGCGTGTTTCTCTTCTATTCTAAATCTGATAGTTGTGTAAAATGAGTTTCAGTACTGAGGTAAGAGGTTTCTATAAAGTCTACGCCTTTTGTGGCCCAAGCAGAGCAAGAGCTTCGGTTCTTAAAATTTTTATTACGCTTTGAAAAATTCTTTGCAGAATGTGAAAACGTTTTGAGATCATATCGGGACATTCAATAACGAATTCACTTTTCGCCTTTTTCAGTGTTTATTCACATTTTGAAGGCCAAAACATCAGAGACGGCATATCGTTCAGACGACCGCGGCCATCCGAAACGGGCGAGATCGCGATGTTGTTTCTTACCTCGCCCAAAGGTGCATAACAGCTTAATGGAACCTTCTTTGTTCGGAAGTAGAAAGGATGACATTTGAAATCGTCACACATTTTTGTGCGTTAATGGACGGGAAAGGGAGGAGGCGGACGGGACGGGTAATAGACGGAGGCGAGCACTTCTGTATTTTTAGCATGCAGATTAGCAAAGGCTTCGGTTTTCTGAAGGTTAAAAAGAAATGCAATATTTTCTAACGAAATAGAAAAAGTAACTACATAACAATAACTGCTGAATTTGGCAATTAATTACCCTTTATTGGTTCATTAATTTAAGTCCCACAATGCTGGTTATTAAATTTGAAGGTCACGTTTTGAAATATTAACTAAGCATATCTGGAAATTTGGATTGTAAATGTGTGAAAATTTTGTATTTCAGTTATTGAAGAATAATTAAGGTTTTATTAATTGGTTTTCCCTCTCTGATGCCATTTGAAAATTTATTTGTATTTACACGGAACCCTTCTGCACAATTTTGTACCTGGAATTATATATTTAACATCATTATTTAAAAGAATAAAAGCTGAGTCCATAAATTTCACAGACAGTGTATGAAAATTGACCAAATGTATTATTCAGTTACAATAAACCACAATAAACTAAAATCTGTCTTTCGCCATCCCAATTTTGTTTACGAACAGCTCAGTGTGTCCACTCAGACAATAAGTATTTAAAGATATTTTGCTGCCTTTTTATATGATATTTTACATTAAATTTAGTGTGATCTATTTTTTACGTTTCTTCATAGATATGCTTCGCTGGGGTTTATTTCCTTTTTCGCATAACTTATACTGCCTGTGAGCCTTTATCTAAAATACTTTTGGAAAAAATACTATTAGACCGTATATTTTCTTAACATTTTAATAGATCCTGAATAATAATTTTAATAGGTATTGACTTTTGAATTCATTAAAATACAATTAGAAACATGCTTGGAGGTCTAAAAAATTGACTGAGAATGCCTTTCCTGCATAAATATATAAGTCGGTACTACAGAGGCTGTTCGTAAATTTTTTCTAGCATTTTATTTTGCTATAAAAGAACAGGCTGCTTAGAAACATTATTTAATGCAGCTTTATTTTTGAAAGTATAAACTATCGTTTGCTACTTGACAGTTTTGTCCTCATGCAAAATGGCGCTTTTAACGAAGCGACGGATGGAAGGCTACGTTTGCGGTCTTTCCAAAGAAATTTATTGGTATCTAGTTATTAAAAAGCGCTGTGAACGGCATGGCTTTTCGATATCTAAAGCTGAGATAAGTAATATTTTCAAAAAGAAAGGGAAAGTAAGTCACAGTTTGGTTTCAAATGGAAAACGTGTTCAAATAACATAGACAAGGAAAAAACGGAATGTGACCAATGTTGCAAAGATAAGATCCTTAATGTTAAAAGAAAATTTGCCAAGTCAATAGACAGTTGCAAAATAATTAAAATGCTAAGATTCAACTGTAAATATATAGTGATTAATGCTGATTTTCGAAAAAGCATAATGTGCGTTGTCTTTCTCCATGACATATCGCCGAATGCAGAACGCGTTACAGAATTCTTTATGAGAAACTTTTATTCGGACAAAAATGGAAAATATGTCACAATAAATGAGTCTTGGACGCGTTTAAATAACTGCTGTAAAACGAAATCTATTTATTATCATCAAAGAGAAGAAAATATGGTTCAAAAAATCTAAACAAAGTTTTTCAAACGGATTAAGGATTGTTGCAGGTTTTTCATGTACCGACAAATTAAAAATAAAATTAGTGTAAAAAAAATGTTAAGATCAACTTCGTATATTATCAGACACATATTTTATACCCGATTTTCAAATACGAAATGCCTTGTCTTTACCCACAGTGACATCAATCAGTAGAACTGCATCAAAGCAAAGCAAGCAGCCACACGTCAAAATTCACTGCTATTTTCCTGGAAAGATTGGAACAAGATACTTCACTAATATCCCTATTAAATCTTCTGATGTATCATCCATGGATGTTTGCTCTTTAGAACTTTTAAAAAGCGTATTGTCCAAACTTTGACCTACAACCCTCCTTGGACTTTGGAAAGCTGTTCGAGAGGAATGGGATAAAATAATTTTTCCGATAGTACAGGAAATGACAAAAGGGTCTTGGAAATTGCGGTAGAGTGAAGAATGCAGGTTATCAAATGGAACATTTAAAACTAAAAAAAATTGGGTAAAATATTCCTGCAAATACAACGAAATTCGTCTCAAAATGTGCTAACAGCCTCTGAAAAAAACTGTACAGCATTAGAAAGATTTTATGATATACACTCATGTTCAAAATTATTTTTACATACCCAAAAATGATGATATTCAATGAAATATCGAATCAATGTGATCCGTATTTGCAGGGAATGTGTGAAAACCAAGCCTAATTTGCATTATCCAATCAAAAGTAATCAAACGGTTTGTGATATGGAAATCTAGGCGTTACGTCATCCAAGGTTGAATCAAGCGCTTTGCGCAAACTGAATATTTGAATGAATTTTTGCAACATAGCGTTTGATTTCAGTGTGTAGGGACTCAAAGCGGTTTGTTATGGCTTCGAAGTATCATTTGGAAGAATCTGTAAAGTGGCGAATTATCGGCCGTTTAGAAGCAGGACAGTCAATCACGGAAACAGCCACATGTCTGAATATTTCAAGACAGACAGTCTCTAAGCTATGGAAACAGTTTCAAAATGATGGAAGTGTTGTAAGGAGGCCTGGATAAAGTCGGAAAATAATGACAACAGCTTCTGAAGATCGGTATCTGGCATTAACTGCCCGTCGTAACAGAAAGGCTACTGCTCACCAGTTAAGTTCAGAGCTTGCAGCCGCCACTGGAACTGTTGCATCACGGCAAACAATATACAGAAGGCTTAATGAAAAAGGCCTTTATGCCAGAAAGCCAAGGGTATGTGTTTTACTGTCTTCACAGAAAAAGAGGGATCGCTTTAATTGGTGTAAAGAACATCAAAACTGGACTGAACATCAATGGTCCCATGTTCTCTTTACTGATGAGTCGCGGTTTAGTTTAACTGGTGATTCTAAACGTGTTTACATCTGGAGGGAGTCAGGAACACGAAATGATCCCTCGAACTTTGTGGAACGTGACCGTTTCGGTAGTGGAGGTGTGATGGTATGGGGTGGAATAATGATCGATGGACGTACGCCCCTACACGTGTTCAGCAGCGGATCTGTGACAGGCCAGATATATCGGGATGAGGTCTTAGATCCTTATGTAAGACTTTTCAGGGGTGCATATGGACCTGACTTTTTATTTATGGATGATAATGCCCGTCCACATCGAGCAAACCTCGTTGATGAATTTCTTGAAAGTGAAGACATTAAGCGAATACCTTGGCCACCAAACTCTCCTGACCTTAACCCGATAGAGAACTTATGGGACTACCTTGGAAGAGCAATTGCACGTATACATCCTCCTCCTAGAGATGTAAATGCTCTGAAGACGGCATTGCTGGAAGAGTGGAGATTAATTCCCCAAACTGTGGTTAACAACGTTATTTCCAGCCTTAAAACACGTTGTGATATGTGTGTACAAGTCAGGGGAGATCATATTCCATATTAAATTCGTAAGACTTAATTCTTTTTCTGAATCATTCCTTTTTTTCTTAACTCTCTTTGTCACACTTTATTACCATTTTTATTGTTTCATGCTACAATTTTATATCATATGAGGTGATTTTCAATTTTTTCTTTTGCATTTATGTGTCATCATGTTATGTATGATTCCACGAAAATTCATTAAATTATAAGTCATAGTCTCTGAGAAATCCGTGAATTTATGCATGTAAACATAGTTTTGGACATGAGTGTATGATAAACTCTACATTAATTATTAATGTACTGAGGAATTAAGCTTTTTAACAGGTATTAAATAATAATTTTAATAGATACTGACTTTTAAATCCGCTAATAAAACTTTTTAATACATTAAAGTGAAATTAGGGACATGTTCGGGGGAATCAAAAATTCATTGTAGTAATAATAAATAATAAAGCAAAAACAGAATGAAATACGTTGACGGTATTATAGTTTTGAATTCCCCAATTGTATAGAAATGTTTTCTCATCAGTCTTAATAGTGAATATACAGTTTACTGATGTAACAAATTTGCTTTCTTAATCTATAATATGTTACATTGGAATGTGAGACGCAAGGTGAAAAAATTGTTAAATATTTCATATTCATTATTTTTAATACACTCTAAATATAGTCAGTCTTGTCACATTTATAGCCCTGCAGCTAGATGTACTTCATACCTTATGCATTTTACTTGAAATAATGTAGATATCAAAACGGATCACGAAATTCTCGTAAATTCCTTTTTCTGTAATTTAAAATATATATTTTGCATATTGTTAATATGAGTGGCGTAAGTTTATACACCTTTTATAATTTTCAAATATTTACTTTTTCAATTTTAAATTTCTCTAATATTTTGTTCAATTCATTTTTTTTTCATAGAATGATTAACAATGTTTTCGAGGCAAGAGTTGTTAATGGCCCTCCAGAAAAGTCGCTGAATTATGCCGGTAAAAGCCGCTGAATACTGGTAATTCAGTCAAGGGTTCGAGCCCTGGCGAAACGGCTGGCTGCATGGGCGTTTTGGGGTTTTTTTCCCATGTGTAACGAGAATACGAACCAGTTTCTCTTAACCATTTGATTACTAATGGACCATATATGTCCCACTAAAAGTTTAAAAATACCGCTAAATTAAAAAAGTGCTTAAAATCTTCTGAATGTTGGGGATCATCTTCCAGTAGTTGGAAAATCAAGACGCCGCTGTGCTCTTTGCACGCAAATGAACATAGAGGAAAGAACATATATGAGTTGTCCAATATGTAATGTTGGGTTATGAAAAGAATGCTTTACTCTGTACTGTGGGATGTAAAATCGATTTCATATGATAAAGATTTCCAGAGTAATATACGCTTGTTTATAGTAAGTCGATCTCTATGTAGGGACATACGTATGCCCTCAGTAACTACGGCTGGGACATGTGTGCCCCAGGCCTTTGGCTTGAAAACCGTTTGTCAAAAAAATGCTAAATTTACCTTATTTATGATATATTTTGTTCACTTGGATAGAAAACGGCATAATGTTTTTGAATTCGTAGTCAAAGGATTAAAACGACCTGCACGGGGAATCCCTCCCTTTCCGTGCAGTGCCTAAGGGCAGATCACGTAGTAAGAAAAAAAGAGGATTGCAAATAGAAGGGTAGTGCACATAATTTCGTATACATATCATAAATGCGATGCAAAGTATAAATTTCAAGTACTAAACTGATTAGGGGTAAAAACGTTCGAAATAACTTTCTAGTTAAATTAAAATTCGTTAGATACAAAATGTTTTAAATGCTCGATATACTCTTCAAACGTATGTTTACTAAACCCTAAGAAAAAATTTTATGTTTTAGTTAAGCTGGAATTTAAACCAGAAACAAAGTGAGAAACAAAAAATGTAGCTTAATATGAGTTAAAAAAAAGTTTAAATCAAAAAAATTGAGGAATATGTATTAAAAACGACGGATTTACAAAAATTGCATATTTATCACAAACGATGAATATTTTAGAAATTCCGTCACCGTACTCCCGTCGCCCGTATTTCAAAATTAGAAACACACAGATGAAAAATAAGCGAAAGGAACTGAAAGCTAGTAGCAGTAAAAGGGGAATAAAAATATATCTTAACTTACATGATGATGTCATTCTCTTTCATTAACTAAAACATTCGCCAGAAAATTTTATTTAATATTTTTTTTTCAAAACCTACATTTAAGTTTTATCATCAATACTTTATTTTTCATTTGTCAAGTATCTAACTGTCGATTCATAAAAGTGTAATGACATTTACAAAAATTTATCAACATATTTTGTCAATTTATTTCTAAACGTTTGAGAATTTAATAATCAGACTTTTTCAAACGTTGAAATATTATTAAATTTTATTTAAATGCCTGCCGCGTACGCCTAAATAATTTTTCACCATCTTAATCGTAGGTACCTCAGATATGCAAAATCAGAGAAAGGAATCACTTAAAATTACTCGGAATTTAGAAATTTATTTGTGTATATATGTAACTCCATTTCATGAAAGATCTAGTTAAAATACGCTTGCAGAATATTTGAGATTAGAAGGAAATATTCAAATGTTTCGACATCATAATTTACAAAGAATTATCAAGCTTTTCATTCCGTGCGAGCTTTGGTGGTTTCGTGATTTCATTCTTGGGAGAAGCACATTTAATTTTGTATATTTCTTTTTCAGAACAGTCTAACGGTTCATTCTTAAAAAGCTAAAATTTTACATATTTTATAGAAATATTATATGTCATGGGAAATACGTATTTCTAAAATTTATAAAATTCGGAAGGATTTACGATGTAATAAAACCGTGTCTCATCAGAAGAAGTTGTGGCAAAGATTCAAGAATTATTTGTTTTTCAAGAAAGGAAAAGCTTTGAAATGACAAAGAATAAAATTTAGTAATATTCAATTCCTCCAAAAGCATAAAATTAATTAAAATTTAACATAGGACTAAGTTCTTCCATGACGGTTCAGGGACAAATAAAAATTTCAAGAGGCAAAGCGTATCTTAGTTGAACGCTGCCCCAGAAGCTATAGTTTCTGCATGTGGTTATTTGATAGCTAAATGAGACCATTCTAAAACAAACTTAAAAAAATGTGAAAATTGTAATCGTCATTGAGTTTCAGTCGAGTCTCAAAATCAGGCAAAAATACATAGTAATTTGATGACGTCACAAAAGCGCGCACAGATTTAGGTTATAATACCATTCAGTTTTATATTGGAATCGACGGCAAGCTGTCGTGGAAACAAAGTACTGATTTTGTTTCTAAAAAAATAAATATAAAATATCCAAACTAAAGATGACCTAAGAATGCAGCACAAGAGACAAGCAAAAACAAATTAAAGAAAGATTTATTAAAAGAAGATAATAAAGAGCGTTTACCTGTAAAAAGGAAAGAACGAAAAATATGATACTATGAAATAATAAGTCGAAAATAATATCAACTGAAGTTGTTAGTTTTCAAGTACATCAAGTTTCTTCAACTTCTACTGTTGCCTATAATTTGAGCCATTAGCTAAATTTGAGTGTACCTTTATCAGATTACAGTGGAGAGATTCTTCAACAGTGTCTGTCAAATAAAAAATACTGGTTAGTAGTGAACACAATATTTTGTCAAAAACTTTAGATACTGAATTTTCAACTGTTATCAGAGACTGTGTTTAATGAAAATATTTACTTTTTTTTTATACCTCAAGAATTTTTAGTGTATCGAGACTGCAACAGATGGCGTTACCGCCGTGTGATGTCATATGGTCGTCATGGTAACGAGAATTCTTTTTGCCCTTTTTTTTATTATAGAGTGTGTATTCGAAAACGTGATCCTCTTATGGTGATTAATAGTGTAAGATAAATGCTATTGTGTATTCTTTAGTGAAAATATACAAGTGCGCAGTCGTCATGTGGATGGCTTACTTCATCTTAAAAGTGATACTATATTTAAGTGTTTATTTATTGTTAGTGTATACAGTCCATTTTCTCGTCTTCAAGTGAAAACAAAACAAACTATTCTGGTCCAGTACGGTCGGAGTGTTACTATTTCGATTTTGGAATAAGTGAAATAAATTCGTGTAGTGAATTGGCAAAGTGAAATGGCAAAGTTGATTAGTGTGTATACTTATGTGGTTTAGATATAAAGCTGCAACATTGCGGTGAGTACGTTCCATTTATTTTTATTTTGCTAAAAATTGTTAGTACTGATTGTTATTCATAATGGCTGACTTAAAGCCTCTTTTAACTAAAAAGAAAGTTCTAAAAAGCAATATAACTACGTTTAAAGGCAAAGCCTCTTTTAACTAAAAAGAAAGTTCTAAAAAGCAATATAACTACGTTTAAAGGCAAAGTAAATTCAAATTTAGAACACGCAGGAATTTTAGAAGTAAAGCTGTTGGAAACGAAATTAAATGATTTTAGCCGTGAATTACGTTCTATCTTCGAGGAAATATTTTTGTTGTGTTCTGAAAAAGATTGTGATACATTTATTACAGAACAACAAACGATACAAGAAACGTTAGATGATTTATGGATTGCTATAAACAAAAAGCTACAGAAATTTTCCAGTGATTCTAAAAACGAAACAAATGGTGTAGCAAATGTAAATTCGTCTGAAGTTCGATTGCCAAAATTAGAACTTTCTTCCTTTACAGGCGAAAATATAGAAGAGTTGATTAGTTTTTATAATCTTTTTAAAGCAAGTGTAGATAATAATCCAAATATTTCTAAATGTCAAAAGTTGCAATATTTAAAGGCTTCTTGTAAAAAAAAAGGCTGTGTCTATTATTGATTCTATCCCAATTTCAGATGCTAATTATGATATCGCTTTGCAACTTTTACAGGAACGTTATTCTAATAAAAGAGAATTAACTAATGCATTAATACGAAAAATGTTTAATTTGCCTAAAGTTTCTGATTCTGCACAAGCTATTTTACATTGTGTTGATGTAGTGAATGAATGTGTACGTTCCTTAAGAACACTTAAGTTAGAAGTTTCTGATCTTTCTGATGTTCTTTTTGTTTATCTGATAGCTGAGAAATTAGATAAAAATATAAAATTTTGGTGGGAACGAACTTTGAAAAAAGAAGAATTAGGTACTTTGGATAATTTGCTTGATTTTCTAAAGGACTATTCTAGAACACTACAGAATAGTAGAAATCAGTCCAAGGATTATAAGATGTATTCTAATTCCAAAGTGACTTCCTTAGTGTCGAGTAAAAACAGTTGTATACTATGCAAGGAAGATCATTCTCTTTACCGATGCGATAGATTTTTAAATTTGAGTGAACTTAAATATACTAAAAGAGATATCCTTTCTGATTTAGCGAAGATATTTGATCCATTGGGTTGGCTTGCTCCTTGCATTATGTATGTCAAAATCTTGATACAAGACCTGTGGAAACTCCATTTATCTTGGGATGAGCCTATTAGTGATGAGATAGCTAACAAATAGAAGAGTTTTCGGAAGGATTTACATCTTATTCAACTATTAAAAATACCGAGATTTGTTCTAACTCATGACATAAATCACATTGATGTTTGTGCTTTTTGTGATGCCTCTGAGAAACGCTACTGTGCTGCTATATATCTACGTACAGTATCGCGAAATTTGGACATCAAAATTTCACTCTTAACATCAAAAACGAGAGTTGCTCCTCTGAAGATGCAAACATTACCTCGATTAGATTTATGCGCTGCAGTTTTGTTAGTGGATTTACTTAAATCTGTGTTAGAGCATTTAGAGTTTCCTATACGTAATGTATTTGCCTGGACAGATTCGACTGTTGTACTGTCTTGGATTTCTTCAGAACTATACCGTTGGGTTCCTTTTGTCGCAAATCGTGTTGCCAAAATACAGAACACAATTCCTGACTTAAAGTGGAACCATATCAATGTAAAGCTGAATCCAGCTGATTCAGGTACAAGAGGTATGTTACCAGCCGAACTTTTGAATTGTGAACGCTGGTGTTTAGGACCTACTTGGTTATATTCGCGTGATTTTGAAACTTGTCCTGAAAGTGAACAACTTTGTGCTGATGTAGATTATGAAAAAGTTCTTAGAGAAGAAAGAAAAAAGTGCATTTCAATGTATTGTACAGTAAAGGAAAATGATATTTTTAAACGGTATTTGTCTTGGACAAAACTTCGTCGTATAATTGCTTTCTGTCATAGATTCATTTATAACTGTCAAAACTCCGCTGAAAACCGTTTGAGAGGTTTGCTGACAACTGATGAGCTTAGATTAGCTACCAAAATAATAGTAAAAAGTGTACAAGAATCTTATTTTCCTCAAGAACTCTCTTGCTTAAAAACATCGAAAGAATTAAAAAGTGTGTGTAGTCGAGTAATACAATTAACACCCTTCCTGATGAGGAAGGAGCCATTCGTGTAGGCGGTCAATTGAAAAATGCAAACATTCCTGAAAATAGCAAACATTCTATTTTGCTTCCAAAAGAAGGTCACATCACGAATCTTATCGTAACTCATTACCATGTTACTTATTTGCATGCTAGTCAAGAGTTATTGATAAGTATTGTACGAATGCAATTTTGGATCCTATCGGTAAGAAATGTTGTGAGAAAAATAATTCATAGATGTATTCCTTGTTGATTGATTGATTCTGGGGCGCAGCCCCTGTTAATGGGTGATTTACCTCCAGCCATAAGAAAAAGGGGCAGGCCCAACCCAACAACGAACAAACAGCTAACAATGAACACATCCCAAACAAGAATAGTAAAAAAACAACCATTCACTCAACAAACCCAAAATCAAGACAAAATACAAACACAAGAAGAACGAACACAAAATAAAACATATCTCCTCGTAACTTTTCCTCAAAACCTGTACAAAATATTTCAAATGTCTATTCCCATTATTTCTTTGTTATCATTTATAATCTTCATAATATCCTTTGAGTGTTTCTTTAAAATAGTTTCTAATTTATTAATATATGTGATGTCTAAATCTCTATAGCCTGCCCTCACACTCTGTGTTAATAAGCAATTCTCCAAATAATGTGCTGCATCTCCAACAACATTACACTTTCTGCATTTCTCATTTTCTTGTAAATCAAATCTTTTCAGGTAAAAGGGAAACCTCTCATGACCAGTAACAACTTGAATATATTCAAAGTCATTAATAATTTTTTATCGTTAATTTTCAATACTTTTAAATAATTTTGTTCCTATCGGATTCCCTCCACTGATTTTGCCATATTTCCATAGTGTTTCTCTTCAAAACACCAATTGAGATTTTTCTTGAATCCGAAATTTTGTTATACGGAATCCCTTCACCTGAAACAGCCTCCTTTGCCAACATATCCGCACGCTCATTCCCCTCTACACCAATGTGGACCTTTATCCAGTGTATATTTATTCTGTTTTTGATTTGAATTTCGCTATAAAAATCTTGTATTTTCCTTGTATTAGAAATCGAGGCAAGACTGTGAGCCAGTTAATGGATGATTTACCCTCGCCCAGAGTTCAACCTTCAAAACCATTTACAGTTACCGGTATTGATTATGCTGGTCCATACACAATTAAGTCCCAAGTTGGGAGAAGAGCAAAAACTTTCAAGTGCTACGTATCCATTTTTGTGTGCTTCTCTACAAAAGCTGTACACTTGGAGTTAGTCAGTGACCTATCTACTACAACGTTTTTGGCAGCTCTAAAAAGATTTATCGCCCGACGTGGCAAACCGTCTGAAATTTTGAGCGACTGTGCAACTAACTTCAAAGGTGCTAGTAAGGAGCTGAAGGAGATCTATAAAAGTGTAGCTTGCATCGAGAAAAGCAATGATGTATCTAATTTCATTACATCAGAAGGCATAACTTGGTTGTTTAATCCTCCGACATCCCCTCATTTCGGTGGTTTGTGGGAATCTAATGTGAAATCCATGAAATTTCATCTTAAACGAGTGTTGGGATCCACATTCCTAACATATGAGGAATTTTTGACAGTGCTTACACAAGTGGAAGCATGTATGAACTCACGTCCTCTATGCGCGATGTCTAGTGATCCAAACGACCTTAGTGCATTGACTCCAGGTCACTTTCTGATTGGAGCACCTTTGCTTTCCATTCCTGAATCTGACTTGAGTGATGTTAAGTCGTCCAGACTTAAACGTTGGTCTTTAGTTCAACAACATCTGCAACATTTTTGGAAACGATGGTGTGCAGAGTATTTGACAACTCTGCAAAAACGCGCTAAATGGTTTCGTGAGTCTCCAAATCTAAAATGTGGTGATTTAGTTCTGATTAAAAACGAACAATTGCCTCCAAACCACTGGAGAATTGGAAGAATTGTCCAAATTCATCCAGGTAGTGATAATAGAGTCCGGGTGGCTACAGTACATAAAGCCGCTGGTGATTTTAAAAGGACAGTGACTAAACTATGAACTAATGACTTTTCTCATATCATTGAACTGTAATTTAAGTTAAACATTTTAGTTTTTTTTCTGTATTGTTTATGCTATGTATTTTAACTGTTTTATCTTTTTTGAACCTTAGAAGGCTTTAAGGCCGGGGGCTATGTTTACATTTTTTATAGCTCAAGAATTTTTAGTGTATCGAGACTGCAACAGATGGCGTTACCGTCGTGTGATGTCATATGGTCGTCATGGTAACGAGACTTCTTTTTGCCCTTTTTTTTATTATAGAGTGTGTATTCGAAAACGTGATCCTCTTATGGTGATTAATAGTGTAAGAAAAATGCTATTGTGTATTCTTTAGTGAAAAATATACAAGTGCGCAGTCGTCATGTGGATGGCTTACTTCATATTAAAAGTGATACTATATTTAACTATTTATTTATTGTTAGTGTATACAGTCCATTTTCTCGTCTTCAAGTGAAAACAAAACAAACTAGAAAATTTAGGATTATTAGGAGAGATTTTAGTATCGATGACTACCCACGTAAGTTTTGTAATTCATACATACATCTTACTTTTGCGAGAAACATCAATGCTGAACTATGTTTGTTATTTTTCATATCATCGACCAATTTTACATTAAAATTTAACTACTCCATGCTGTGTTCAGGAATAGTGTTAATAAAAAAAATAATATATTACTATTAGATTCATTCTATTTACAGGAACATTTCTCTACATATTCATTATTTAACCCATTGAGCTCCAAAACGCCTGAAACGTTCTTTCATTCAAAGCACCACAATCACCCGAACTACCCCAGTTGCGACATCATTTTCTTCTCTCCCTCTAAGGTATAACAAGTGGAGTCCATTAATGCATTGTAACAGTTTGTTACAGAGAGCTTGTCCTAAAAGGTTAATGAAAGCTTCTTTGTTAGAAAGTAGAAAGGATATCATTTGAAATCTTCACACCTTTTTGCGCGTTAATGGAAGGAGAGGGGAGAAAACGAATGGGACGGTTAATGGATGGGAACGGGAGCTTTGATATTTTAAGCAAAACCCAGTGGGTGTTTGGAACAAATGTAACGAACAGACTCCTGTCACATTTTTCTTAGAATTATAATATTGCCTGTAACGTTTAAGTTCTTTATTCTTATAAAATTCCTTTCCTTGCATATGTAATTTAATACTTATCGAGTCCGCTTTTCCTTAAGATATTTTAATATTAACAGTGACACAGGTTCATCGTATGACTATAGAAAGGTAGCTTTTAAACTATTAGCTAATCAAGAAGTAAAATCAATTCTGCTCTTATATATGGTAAAACATCCTCATTATATGCTTTGAGTTGCTTGAAAAGATCACTGTAATCAAATATGTTAATACTTACCGGATGTGTTCTACACAGTTATGAGAAAATTAAAATAAGTACTCATTATGTCTTGAGAAACTTTTATCTCCTGACTCAACCTAATACTTGTTCAAGCAATAAGAAGAAAATGAACACAAAAGTAGATCTTATTTTCAGATAAAATTTTGCATTCGCACTGCTTGTTTCATAAGCATTTTATACAATGGACTTATCTCCTGAATAGCAGTTCTCTAATAAGCACATAAAAGAGATCTCTGCCTTTATACATGAACTGCAATTAATAAAACTCCACTGTACCTGAAAATTATTGGATGCCTTAATTAAATTAGTAAGGAATTTAATTAAATTTGCTATTTTTAATAAACACTGATCTCAGAAGAAAACTTTTTTTATTTAATTTTATTTCGTTTCCATTGAGACAAAAATCTTAAATTAAACTTAAAATAATAAATCCTTCCTTTTAGTTAAGGATTCAGAATACTCGTTCTTTTATTTGATGGTGATTTGGAATGAAAAGACTACAATTATTCGTTTAAAACAAAGAAGAATAAAGACTTGAATTTTGCCATTATTAATCTAAAGTTTAGGACTAAAAGCTCCAATATTTTTGCTATTTTTGCCACATAGGAATTTTACTTTTATTATCTTTTAAGACTTATATTTGATTTGGAAATCTATCTATTATTGCTCTTACTTTAATCAAATGAAAAATCATTGGAGTAATATTTGTCTTAGTTCATGGAAATTTGAACGCATTAAGCGGCTGAGTTTATTAACTACGGAGTTCAATAAGCGTCGGTCACTGTATTTACATAAAGTTGTCTAATTTCTCAAACATAAAACTATAAGGTATTTCTCCCGCCTTTTTGGCATGCCTTCGTGGTGTAGTGGCCAGTACGCTCGGCGCTTATAGTCCGTGATTCGAGTTCCGGCGAGAGCGTTGCTCATTTTTTATCTCTTCTGCTCTCTTACACAATCAGGATTTGGTGACTGAGTCTCCTAATCCCTAGTCGTCCTTTAAAAGGGGAAGCATATAAGGTATTTCTCCCGCCTTCTTGGCATGCCTTCATGGTGTAGTATTAAGCACGCTTGGCGCGTATTCAAGATGCCCGTGGTTCAAGTCCCGGCGATGGCACTGCTCATTTTTCACATCACCTGCATAAAAAATACCTAATGTATCTATAAAACGTCTTCCAACAGCCTATTTTGTTCCTTCTGATATAATCTTGCATTAATGAATCGCTCCTTAATTATAAAATACGTCTCAGAAATATCCAAACATTTTCACAGTGCTTTGTTTATAATAACTTCGGCTATCTATCTAAAAATAAATAATTGCTCGATACAGAATAATCATACATTTGGATGATTCTGAATGCTGCAGAAGTTCTGTTTTTGAAAGGGAATTTTCTGACTTGCATAAGAAAGAGTTTAGTGATGTTACAATCCCTCAAGAGTTTTTCCTCCTTAAGAAGTTTTGAATTTTCGTCTTACTTTAAGTTCTATTTTAAGTACCATTTTAGGTTCAACAAAATTCGTATCAAAAATTTCCTTTGAATTAAGTTAATCATTCATTTTTTGGTGCTAGTTTCCATTTATTGTCTTCACACATACGATAATCTTAATTATTTTTATGAAGCAAATAACAGCCTTTCTTTGAGTAATTTGTAAAAATATTTCGTTAATGATTTAAACATAATTTTTTCTTCAATAATTTTTATGTGATCTTTCACAGATATATTTTGATGATTGCAGGAGGATATGTGTAGAGTCCAAACATTGCTGCAGCTAATCTTTCGAGGACACAAATTATGTTATCACACAGTTGCCTATTGTTTAATTTCTGTATATATTTTTTACAACCGTCATCTTCCATTTGACAGTCCCTTACCTCTAATGTGACAATTTTTTAGTGAATTAAACATAATTAAACTGCTTCTTTTAGAAAATAATGACTTCTAAATGTCAGAAATCAAAGGTTATGCACATCGTTTAATAACTAAATAAATGAATATTAAAATTTGTGCATTAGTCACCACTGCAAATATATTATTCAGAATGCTTTTCTTTAACACATGAAAGAATAAATGACTAAAAGTTTGCGTTAATTATATTTAATTTATTCATCATATTATTTTTTACTATCGTTTAGTTCAGAATTTCTTCCTCAAAACATAAAAATAATTCTAAATAGAGAGAGACCGAGGAATGAATAAACAAATTGAAAAATTAAGTATAAAAATATATTCGTAGTTTTAATTTAAATGTTTCCGTGTTCCCAATAATTACATATACATAAAACATTGAATTGCGTTTTTTTAATTATTTATCAAATTTGGAAAAAAGCAAAATTAAACCTTAGATTTTTTTAAAGCTATGTCACGGACCATTCTTCTTCAAGAAGTACAACTGTAACATCCGAGCAATGAAGCTAAATTTATTTGTTTTTGTTCTCTTCTTTGTTTTCGAGTTTTTTGTGTATTCTAAATACAAGTAAGTCCCACATTCTGCTGAGATGAGTACAGTATTAAACTAACGCTTAGTACACAGTCCAGTCACATTAGTGTGACCACCACGTACTTTCCATGTCAGAGTTAAATAACCAATCACAGAAGGCAGGTGGCAGCACAGTGCAGTTGAGCGTATATAAAGGGTGTGTGAGGGCTTCGGAAAACATTTCAATCGTTGGCGTAATGCAGAAACGAAGCGATTTATCCGACTTCCAAAAGGGCATGATCATTGGCTTTCGGGCCAAGGGTGGAAGCATTTCCGAAACGGCTGAGTTTGTGAACTGTTCGCGTGCCGCCGTGGTAAAAGTGTACCGCGCATGGCAAAATGGGACTGTCCAAAATCAGCGACGTGGCAAATGTGGTGCACCACGGGCCATAGATGACAGAGGCGAACGACGGTTGCGGAGATGCGTTCGGGCAGATAGACGGGCTACCGTTGAGCAACTGACCACCAAAATGAACCAAGGGGCTACCAAAAGTGTCTCCCAAAGTACTATTCAGCGAACATTGCTGCGTCTGGGCCTCCGAAGCAGACGCCTGGTTCGTGCACCTATGCTGACTGCTGTTCATCGACGGCGAAGGCTAGAATTTGCACGCCAGTACAGCAGCTGGACGTCCACTGAGTGGCGACAGGTTGCGTTTTCGGATGAATCGCGTTTTATGCTCCATCGGACAGATGGACGTTGGCGTATAAGGCGTGAAACCTCTGAAAGGAACCACCCTGCAACCATTGCCGGAACGGTCCAAGCTGGAGGCGGGAGCATTATGGTCTGGGGAATGTTTTCCTGGCATTCTCTAGGTTCACTGATCATTGTGGAAGGCACAATGGATCAATACAAGTACGCATCTGTCCTTGCGGACCATGTTCACCCCTACATGCGCATTGTTTTTCCTCAGGATGATGGCATCTTCCAGCAGGACAATGCGAGGTGCCATACAGCTGCCAGTGTACGTGCGTGGTTCGAAGAGCACCAGGATGAGTTTACCGTCCTCCCCTGGCCAGCAAACTCACCTGACTTAAACCCAATCGAGCATCTGTGGGACCATCTCGATCGAGTTGTTCGCGCCATGGATCCTCAACCGCGTAATCTAGCGCAGCTGGCCACGGCATTAGAGTCGGCATGGCTCAACATCCCAGAGAACACCTTCAGGGACCTATGTGACTCTGTTCCTGCACGTCTCGCAGCAGTCCGCTCTGCGAAAGGTGGTTATTCTGGCTTTTGACAGATGGTCACATTAATGTGACTGGACTGTGTATAATCTTTACAAGTGCATTTTACCTACTTTGAATTTCTACCTACCATTCTATTACTTGGATCTCCTATGAAAAACGCTAGTCGTCCTGTAATTTTACTTCAAAATTTCTTTAAAAACAATATTATTTTCTGGGATGAATTTGCTATATACCTAGTTAAATGCGTTTACTTTCTTCTACATTTTTCTAAAGAAAAAAGGAAAATAAATTAGAACTTATATTTTAAATATTTATGCAATATTTTAAGTGCGTAGTCGTAACGGTTGAGCGGATATGGCAGGAAGAAGACGTTGATGAAACTAATTTCGGCGAATCAGCATCTTTATTTTTAGGCCCATCATTTATTTTATATATAATATAAATTTTGATCATATGCAAATATAATATTTTTATATAGCACAGGTAAAAAGATACGACGTCATTTTTGGCAAGTAAGCATAGCAGCGTAGAGATGTTGGCAGGGTAGAAGTTAGAAAATCAGTAAGTAAAATAATTGCTTGCGGCATAGTATTTATGCTAAGTAGATGCACAAGTATAACTAAGCTGTGATTGATTAATTTTAAATTTTTAGTTCCATTTTTCAAAAAGCGTTATGTAACATGAAAAGATCTGGAATTTGGGAGAATAGAGAAATTTAGGGGCAGAACACCAAATCACTTTTGAGGTTGCCAATCACTTCTTAGCGTAGCTATCGTATTTTATTATATCTTACGTAGATATATATATATCTTGCATCTTCGTAATAAATAAGATTGAAATTTGAGTAGAACAATACTTTTTAAGCAATTTCAGTGATTTAATAAATGTAGGTAACTAGTTTATGATGACATATATTAAAATTGTTCTTTGTCCTGTTCACATTAATTACAGTTATCTGACGATTATTAATTTTTTTTTCATTTCACACCATTCAGGTAAGAAATTTCAGTGAAACGTTTAAGTACAAGTAATAAATTATCCTAATTTAGACGATGTAAAACGTGTCTTTATAGAACATAATTACATTTAGAAATTGTTAAGATCTTTAACTTCTGGTTCTAATACACTTTTATAAGTTGGGGCAGAGCAGTTTGCTTATTTTGAAATTCGGCAAAAAAAGCGTAATGCATATAGATATTTAATTCTTGGAATATCAGCAAGTACAATATGTAAAGTTTATGTTCACACTATTTTAAAAGTAATATCAGGCAGATGGCTCCCATTATTGCCAACACACTGCGTTAATCGAACTCAAAATTTTCTTTCAACTCTTTCTAGCATATCGACGAGTATTTTGGCTGTAGCCTGACGAATGTTGCATTTCAAGTGAGGCAGTGTGTTAGGACGATCATTGAAAATAAGTGATTTTAGATTGTTCCGTAGAAAAGAATCACAGGCAGCTAAATTAGACGATCGTACTGGACAGTGCAAATCGTATCTCAAGGAGATGAGACGTCCTGGGAAATGTTGCCCCAAAAGAGTCATTGACACACAAACTGTATGTGCCGTGGCACTCTCTTGTTGGAACCATACATCTCCCAAATTCATCTCGTTGAGTTTTGGTAAGAATAACTCCTCAATCATGTGTACATAACCATCAGAAATCACTGAAATGGACAGTTCGCTTTCTTCACAAAACCATGGTCCAATTATTGCAACTTGCGATATTGCATACCAAGCAGTTACGCGTTATGAATGTAGGGGAGGCTGATGAAGTTATCTAGGGTTATGGGGACTCCAATAGAGCATGTTTTGCTTATTTACCAATTCCGGGAGATCTAAGTGTGCCTCATCACTGAAGAAAACATCGTCAGACATTGCAAGAAGCGCTTTTATTCACATGAATTTTCTCTAGCAAAGAAATCACGTATTAAGTTCCTGCACTATTGCCAATTTGTTGGGACAAATTTTCAATCCTTCATGAAGAATTCGCCACACAGCTCGAGCGGAGAACAGAACAGCAGTAGCATGTTCCCGCACAGAGCGCTTGGGAAATTGCAAAATAGAAATCCTTAACACGTCTATGTTTTGTGCTGACCTTGCTGTTCGTGGAAGCCCAGCTTTCTTCTTCTTCACATCACCGGTTTACCTGAAGATTTTTACCCACGAGACAATCGATTGCCGACCAGGAACACGACCACAGGGCGTAATATTGAAATGGGCACGGAATGAACGTTGCGTGGCGACGATTGAGCGACGTTACTAAAGTATGCCTCTAAAGCAAACGCCCGCTCCTTCTTCGACCATCCATGATGCTAAATGAACGAAACGGGTTACAATTTTACGGCCCAGCTTCTCGACTGTTCTACCCCCCCGCCCCCTTTATCGAAGAAACCTTCTCTCCAGAGATCCAAATTTAAATAAGCAAATGCAACATTCGCCAACATATCCGTCGATGTGCTGGAAAGAGTTGAACAAAACTTCCGAGTTCGATTAACGCAGTGTGCTGACAATAATGGACGCCATCTGCCTGTTATTATTTTTAAAACAATGTGAACATAAACTTTACATGTTGTACTTGATGCTGTTCAAAGAATTAAATATATATATGCATCACGTTTCCTTTTATTGAATTTCAAACTGCTCTGCTCTACACTGTATAAGGCTGAAATATATTATTTCGCTAGTTTCGGGCTCATCTCTGAAACTTTGTAATCTTAACTGTATAAAGCGTCTTTGCGTTTAAAACAGTAATGACGTATTCTGAATTTAGTCAAGAGCGAAATGTTAGCAAAATGATGACGGGGGAATCAGCAGCATGTTATCTTTCTCCTAGTGGCTTGTGTTAATTTTCTTAATTTTAATTTAATTTTCATGCAATATTTAATTTGCAGCCTTTGTTTTGCATATAATATTATTAACGTATATCTGATTTTTATTATTTCATTATTCATTTGCTTTTCAATTCGTTTTATATTTTTCAGTAAGTATTATTTCTGATTTTGCCACTGTTACCACCTTACAAAATATTTTTTTTCAATGTATAAATAAATTTGCTACATTTTTCTGCAATCAAGATTTGGTATTTATCATTCTTCCAATTTATTTTACTTGAATTTTAATTTATTTCCTTTCATTGCAAAAGACAAAATTCTTCATATTTTGCAGTAAAACTTCTTTCCATAATAAAGTATAATGTTTAAGTTAAGTTTAAGTTACATACTGTATTTTCCAATTTTTGTATTTGATAACAATTGATTTTTAGTAATAAACTTTCTGATAAAATATTTAATACCTTTCTAGTTTTTTACGTATTTATTTCTTTTCAGTTGCATCTGTATTTCTTACCAAAATATATGCTTAATATCAGAGTGAAAGATGGCATTTAAAACTTCGTCAAAATTTAATGTGCGTTTTTTTAAATTTTATAACTAAATTCTAATTTTGTTATTGATAGAAAATTATTCTGTTTTGTTATAAGTAATGTTTTAATGTCAATTCTGAACCCGAACCTTTTGTGTAAACTTTTTTAAATATGAATTTTATTCTATCCTATGTCTTTAACGCATAGTAAAATATTTTTATGCCAAACTATTTCCTGTTCATTCTAACAGAAAAATATTAATTATGTTCCTATTTTTCTTTGTTCTGTAATTTCTCATTTCAGTCTAAGTACCTTTGTAGAGACATTAAGTTATTTTGAAGCAGAAATCATGAAAAATAAGCAATGCCCTCCCCGGTGCTGGAACCTCGGATCTCTCGAATACGCGCCGAGTGAGCTGGCAATTGCACCACGAAAGCATGCTCGAAGGACGAAAACGTATTCTCAATCAATTGTTTACCTGTTTTATACGTTCAATAAACTTCAATTCGTAATAGAAACACCCTAGCTTTAGTACCTTTAGCTCTCTCGCTCTGTTATTTTTACTTTTTAAGTTATGTGTGACAAGCTATGTGTCTTATTCATTCACAATACATCTTAATAAAATAGATCTGAAAACATGTTAACATGTAATAGTTTAACCTTTTTAGATAACTGTCGTTTATTATTATCAGATCAGTTACTTGCCTTTGTAAACGTTAAATGCTCTATCTGGGATTTAACCATGTTTACAGCTATGATCGCCTTTTAATAGGAATATGGACGAAGTTTCCTTATAGAAATATTAATGTTCCTATATGAAATTTCAAAATCACTCTTTAGATCTTTTGACATAGAGATATTGATTTTAGGACTACTGATAAAGGATTTCTGACGTAATCTTTAGCCTGGTTTTGTTACTTTTTAAAAGATGCCTTAAACATCAAGTGAATATGCTATCTCAGCAAAAACTAAAAGAATAAAAGGGATGGGAAAAATGGGAAATATGTGTGATAGACACGTTATGCCAACTCGGGCGTAAAAATGATATGAAAAATGCAAGTCTTATGTAAAAAAAGATGAAAATGATGCACTGCTTTTTTTATCTTTTTACATTTTCATTTTCCCCTATGTATGCAGTAGGAGACAGCTACTAAATGTGTCATTATTTCAAGGACATACAATAGTCTTCATAAATTTTTTATTAGAATGATTTTAAAGATTTTCCGCATCGTTAGTACCAAGCTTCACATGGACATACATAAAGGAAATTTTATCTATACACATATGTTAGATGCTTTAGATTGTACAGTGCCTGGAACCAGACTTAGTTCTGGTTGCTACGATATATTTTTCTTAATTTTAGATCTTTCGAGCTGCAATTTTGTACCTTTCAAGTATGAGTGTCTTTGATCTTCTTTCTTGCCATAGCAAGGTCAGAATCTCTAACGTTCTGTTAAAATAATTAAAAATAACCCTCTAATCGGTAAGGACGTATATATATGGCCTAGAATATTTTTTATGATATCTGCAAGAACGTATATATACGTGCATATTAAAATATGTCAAATAAATTAAGGAAATATATTAAAAGAATATAAATCCGGGTATAAAATGCCAGAAGAATTTTTACATTAAATCAAGAAAATAAATTTTTCTGATAGTAGTTTTGGGAAATTTGTGCTTTCTTAGCGAAAAATCTCGCCGGTCAGAGGGATAAGACTTTCTCACCTAAGGGTGTTGGGAGCCAAATATCTGCAAAAACTGGTGATTTCGGATTTTTGCATTTTGAAATTCTTCTTACAATCCATGTACAATTGTATACCTAGATCAATGATCTACACCAAATTGGGGGAGGTCAAAGAGGGGGGTTCAGGATCACTTGGAGGTACACCATAGTAGTTATCTGAAAATACCGTACTTTAATCTCCCTGAAAATTAAAATTGCAAAAAATCTAGTTTTAATTTATCATCGAATGCTTTGATAAATGAGATTTTTGCATAATAATGTGTTTTTCTCCATATGTGTTTTTTTATACTCAATGTATGAGGACTGAAAATTCTGTGAAACATGGTAAATTCTGTAAAGGGTTCTTAACCTGAAGTTTTCAGTCCTGAACTGGAACAGTGAGTTGATTAGATGTGAGCTTTGTTTTGATGTAACTGCTGGGCTAGATAGTAACTGCACGTGAAGGGATTTGAAACCCTCTTTTATTAAATCACTATTAAATACAAACTTCCCAACTCGGGAGAAATACAGAAAGTAAAAGACCGCACTTCGGTCGAACTTAACAATCAAATAAATTTAAAACTAAACCTAAAATAGAACTTAAATCAAAGTTTGCTTCGCAGAGAAATTCGCGGAGATTGGCCTCTACCTAAAAGGGTGCGTAGCAAGATATACTAATACTAACGCACTTCAAATTTGTTTTACAATGCAATCACGTAGTAAGCACTATGGCTTATAAATTTAAACTGCTAGCTGGTCAGACGAACGTTTGAGCGGCGTGACCGTGATCTGAGACTAAGCTCTCACACACCGAGAGGTATCTACCTCTGGCTTAAATAGTACTTCGCTGTACTTCAAAATTAGCATAAGCTGAAAACGCGCGCTTCTTCTGACAGGAAGTTGAAACAGAGAGGAGATAGAAAAGATTTAAATTAAAATAAAACTTGGTTAGTTTAACTAAAACCATACAAATGTACCTTTTCTCAGGAACTACTGCTCACAGGTACATAAAGTTTTTATGGATTATTTATTATGTTTACTAATATTTACTGAAATGAGCTTTTTCTGATAAACTAAGGAGTTAAGGAAAGAAAATAAACTAAGAAGAGATAAACTAAAGACAAAAATTTACGATTTTTTTGTGAGAAAACTTTACTATGCCTACCACAATATTCTATAAATTACTTTAAATCTCAAAATGTTTCACATCTCCTTTCATTATAATCAGATAAGTGTACTTTAATTACACAAAAAATTTCAAGCGAGTATCTACAGCAGAGTTTGAGAAAAGGTACTCGAAAATGGCCAATTTAACATTGTCAGTATAGGGGTTCCGACTCCCTTTAACATTTCAAAATTTCTAAGGAATGGGATCACGTAAAATAGCTCTCATATAAAGGCACATAATAGAGGAACAGTTTGTTGTTGAATTACAGCAAATGGGCAATTAAAAAAGGAAACGTAGCAGTAACTGGAGATGCAAAAATCCGCTCAGAAACAAACAAATAAGCAAAAAAAAAAAAGAAAAAACATTGCGAAATTGTGTTACATTGAGAAATGAGAGAAATTCTTATTTTATGTTGTGTGTAAAAATTACGATATATATAAATCATATCACTTGTAATATTTACAACACATTTTCGTATAACACTCAGCTGTCTCACGAATGCTCACTAATCTACGTTCAAACTAATACTTATTTATGATTATGGAACTTTGCACAAGTATACAAATAAAAGAACAGGATATATAGTCAAAAGAATATTTTAATAGTTCCCTCAGATCATTCAGTATGCTTGAAAATAATTCCGGTTAATTCTCTTTATATTAATACAAATTGCTTAATCATAAAAATATCTGAATAACTATCAAGTATTCCAGATAATTTTCCGCAACACAATATAGCATTCTAATAGTAATTGAATCCTATATTTTTCATTTCTTTAAGTTAAAATAGCATTGTCATAGCTGGAGTTATGTTTTACTCCATACGTCAGTCTTAAAAAGCGCTCTTCATTTTACACTGCATATTAGAAGAGCATGATGCTTACTTCCAGGAGTAGGAGATGTCCGCAGATGTTTTAGTGTATTAGCGAATTACCTCTCTAAAGGGTCTTTCGTTCTCTAACATTTTATAGTTGTGAAGCTTAGTGGATAGTACATCAGACGGAGCAGGTTCCTAGTTACACGAAGTCTACTTTAGGCAGTTCTGTGAAGCACAGAAACAGAGGAGCTAGAACTAAATTTTCAAAACTAGATGAAACACAGTCTTTTCTTTATTTGCAGCAAACGGATATAACTATTATTTTTCTGAGAAAATTCCACCATGCGCCACAGTTGAACAGATATGCATTTCTCTTCTAACTCTTCATGCCTGTAACTCCAGGATATCTTCAAGATCAACTGCACCCTTTATTCATGTCAAAATGATGACAAGACAGTCCGACTAGTTTTGAAACTATTCGTCTTTTACTTTATCTTCTTTCCTTCTTCACCTTTTGTCTCTCTTCTTAATTTATTTTTCACAAAAGAACAGTCCAGCTGGTCTTTAAACTATTCATCTTTTTTTAGAATTTCCCACCCTCTTCCCTTTTCTTCAGCAATCTTCTCAATATAAAATGGTATTTATTAATTATTCATCACCATTGATAGTTCACGTAGTCATGCCTCTATCTTTCATCGAGGAAGGTGATATATCTCGAATCATATTTTGGAAGCCAATCAGGAGAAACTAACCATCGCGCGGAGAAAAGCAAAAGAGATACCAAGTGCAAATTTAATCTCCCAAGACAGAATTCTATCTCCTCAGTATTCTTCCTAGCGAGTAGAGGGAAACAAAAAAGGACGATTTCATGAAGAATGGTTCTTAATGATATAAAATCTTAAGAAATTCGCATTGTGCTAGCACCAAGCCCAAAGTCAAACTCCATTGCAACTCGAATCGAAAACGTGAAAAGGAAGGTAATTTAAAGGATGAAACTTTCATCCGTGAGCCAAAAGCAGTTTTTTACTTATTTTTTTTTTCTTCATTTTGAATTTGTGCAGATTCGGCAGCTGTTTTTTACAGTTCAATCTCAGTCTCCATAAAGAAATATGTTTTTCAAAGCATTGTCGACTCATTAGTTTTGAATTCTCAATAAGACTAATTAGGATTAATTGAAATCCTTTAAAAACAATTTCCTCATTTTACAATAAGAAACACTCAAAGGAATGATCATAATTTATTTTGGTCCAGATATGTTTGTCTTTTGTTATTTTTTTTATTATTAGTGGGCGGAACACCTAGAAATATACTTTCTAACGGACAGCTATATTTTCCCAGTCTGTATTTCAAACGAAACGAAAATAATACTATAAATCCGCAGGAAACGATCTTCCAAGAAGTCAAGTTGGTGCATAACAGTACCCACTACGTCGGTTAAGCTAGTCACTTTCCTTTTACCCACATGTCCATAAATTAAGGATAATGCAAAATCAGGCAAAGGAAGAGTTAGAAGCAAAACAAATTTGACTTACTTGTAAAGCTTATTTATTAAACAAAAAGGTAAAGAGCAAAAAAGATGCTATATGTTTGATATTATTAAAAAAATTAGCAATTTTTTCACCCTGGAACAAATTACAAAAAAAACCTATTTACAATAAACCAATATTACATGGTTGGTATGATTGTTAATACATTGTATGTCTCCCAGACGATGCAATACAGTCCGTACAACGGCTAGGCATGCTAAGTATCAAATTATCGATCTGATCTTGGGGGATATTACACCACTCAAAAAGCAGTGCTCTCCGAAGTTCCGGTAGACACGTAGGAGGAGGTTGGAGGGCTGCAACTCGTCCACCAAGCGTATCTCACACGTGCTCTACAAGTCCGGTGAGAATGCTGGCCGGATCATACGGGTGATATCGTCCGATTGATGGCATTCGCTTACGATGTTTGCACGGTGAGGACGGGCGTTGTCATCCATAAACACAAATTGTGCGCCCATGGCGCCCCGAAACAAACGTACATGTTGTGCCAGAATGACTTCCCGATAGATTTGGCTTCTCATGTTTCCAATTTGAACATGCAGGTCAGTTCTGGAAACCAAAATAATTCCACCCCAAACAAGCACTCCTGCGCCACCGTAACGGTGTCATTCAATGATGTTTTCTTGGTGGTAACGGGTACCTGGAGCTCTCCATATGAACGTCCGGCGAGAATCAGACTGCAAACTAAACCTGGACTTGTCGGAAAACATCACACAAGCCCACTGTTGCGGTGTCCACTCTACTCCAGGCTAACCGCAGGCGACAGTGAGTTGCAGTAAGTGGAACGCATCTGACAGGTCTACGAGCATATATACCAATCTGCCCTAAGCGTCTGTACACGGTCTGCCTTGAAAATCTCGTACCAGTGGCTGAAGAGAGCTGACGAGACAGGTCTGAGGCTGTGCTCCGCTTGTTTGTTTTGGCGGTAACTGCCAAATACCGTAACTCTGACCCGACCTGTGCTGTAAGGTCTACTCACATTACCATCATCTTGGAATCGTTGCTAAAGGCTGGAGATGACACTCTGGGCAATTCCAAATTCGTCTGATACTTCCAGTTAGGTAAGCCCGCATTCTAGACGGTCGATAATTCTACCACGTGAAAAATCATCCAAATGCGTCCTTTGTGTCATAACTATTCGGTTATTGCACTGAAATGCTTATAAAGCGCCTGCGAACAATTTTCTTCTTTGCCTGTATTCCTTATATATCACTCTCTTACACTCTCGTCATTGTGACGTACTATCGGTGTCATCTGGTTACTTCCTGAAATTTGCATATGATTCTTGAAGATGTGTGTAGTGATTTTACAGGTGATATATTTATTTTAGAGTTCGATTTCCACCTGAGTCCGAATTATCCTTAATTTATGGACATGAGTTTAAATATCATAGTACATAAATAGTTAACTTTATTTTGTTCTCGAAGTGCAATTATCATACAAGTATCTGGGCAAATATTTCATTAAATTTGTAAAAATTTCCAGACTTTTGCTAGAAACAAATTATAGGATTTTTAAATATCACATCTTTTCAATATACTTCCAGTCTGCAAAATAAATGTTTGCTAATTAATTTCGCAGACTGGAATTAGAAATTCGTAAAAAAATAAAATTATCTAATTGAGAAATATAACAAAGTCGTTCTGTTCTGCAAAGAAAAACATTATAGGTAGCGTTTCTTATATTTCTCTAAATTTTTATCTTGTCTAAGGTGCGTAGTATTTACATAAACTGCCTCAAGGAATGTCTTAAATGGACTTAAGAGATATGAAGGAATTTTTATACCTTTCTTAAAATATGAAAGAAAATAAACTTGATGTTAGTAAGCATTAATTTAAAAAAGAATTTCTGTACCGAATCAAATGCAATAATTTTCATCTCTGTATAAATAATGTTGCTTAAATACTTTTATGTGTATTTTTTTCAAGAATGAACTTTTGGATTCTTGCCCTGAAACTGTCATTACCGTTCTGCAATAAAAGATCTTTATGACTTAACATTTTAGAAAAGTGCTTTTAGGTCTCCACATTTATAAGAAATAACATCAATATTCATTATATAGACAGAAAAATGTAAAAGTAATTTACCATTTATAAATATTTATATAATTATCTTCATGTAGTTAGTAAATATTTACTGCAGTAGTTCGTAATCTATGAATAATATGGAAATAATGTTCGAAAGATATTTTCGGTACGTACTTCAAATTACATTTATTTTTATTTTTCACTTCATTAATGGATTCGATATATACATATCTTACAATCATGTTGAGTATCAGAGTGAAAAAATTCAAGAGGTATAAGACTTCGAATTCTAAACTACTTCTTTATTTGAATACGATCACAATGTAAACTAATTCTGTAATCAGGCATCTGAAATTAACCGATTTCGCATAAGAGATATTTAGAAAATTATGTTAAAAGTTATGTTTTATGAAATTTTAAAAGTGTACGAATGCCCTAGGGAAAATCCAGCTTAAGAAGGAATTGAACAAATACTCTGTGTATCCTTATAATTTCAAGAGAATGCATCTGGAAATGAATCACATTCAGTCTTTTCAACTGATTAAGGAAAGTGGTATATCGAAGAGTCTCAACAGTTAATTATGTTATTGATTATATTATTATATTACTATAACTGATTCGAATAGACTAAGACGGACTCATCCACTAACATATTTAGAAACATTCGAAACATAATTTATTAAATCATAGATTTAATAAGGTGCATGTCATGGAAATATGATGAAAAGTGAATAAAGTTTTGATACAGGTAATAATGAAGGAAACGATATCATACCTTTTTGTACGCTAAACCTGAATTTAGGCAGGGGGAGGGAATCTGAAGCCTTTATGCTTTTGGAAAAGCATTATTAATAACTATGGTCAAAGATAACTATAGCTAAAACACTAGTGATAAAAACAAAATAATGGAAATATACAGGCATTAGGTTTTAAAAAATTCTTACTATCAGTGAATCAATGTGTATGATTTTAATTTGGAATTCTAAACTAGTTTTTTAATTTGAACTTTCTGAAATTTAATTTGGAATTCTCGAACATTCTAAACCTGTTCTACTTTGTAGAACAGGTTTAGAACGTTCGAGAACGTTGTAATTCGTCCTACGCATGACAGGCTACTTTGGCAAATTAATATCAAATTTCACACAAGTACGAAATAAAGAAAATCATTTCCAGTCCTTTTATCAGAAAAAATACCAATATTTAGCAAATTAAACTTGCTTTATTAAATTATAGAGACATTTGGACATTTTCATAAAAAACATATGACTAACTGACGATCAGATTTATTCCGATAATGTTCTATTTTGAGGGAATAATGGAGATTCCATTTTATATATCAGAATTAGGACAGAAACCTCTAGGATTTTTGACATAGAGAATTTTGCCTTTAGAGATCAGTTCAGCTTTAATATGAATATCAATTAGAAAGGAAATTCAAGTAGTTAGAACAAACTTAAAACATTGTTCAGGCTCTAATTTCAATGATATCATTCGTATACGAATATTATACTATCCGTAAAGAATGATAAATCATTGTCCTCTTTTTAATTCCTTGTACGAATTAAAAAGGAAGTACTGTAATCGCAAAACGTTCGGATAAAAATCATATTTCAAAGAAAAAATCTATTTGGACCGCTATCGAATGCAATTTAATGATGTTTTTGAGTGACATACGTACGTAAGAACAGGATAAAGCACTCTTTTCTTCTGTTCTTACCTGTATATGTGCACCTCCTATTTTGGTTGCAATCGGCCTCACCGAAAGTACATAAACTTATGTATATATATCCAATCTGTTACTCGGCTCAGAGAGCTCATGTTTTTGTATTCCTATATGTTGGTAAATTGCGCGTTTTTTGCTTTAGAAATGATTGAATTATCTTGTTCTTATCTTCCGTTTAAGATTCTTATGCCTTTAGGAAATCTGCATGCACGATTTATAGAATTGTCAACAATTTAAAAGTTGTTTAAGTACAGCTGAGCCTAATCTTTTTCTCATGGCCGACGTATTTGTTTACATTTGAAACTTAAGAGAATAGTGGATTTGTTGCCAATCTTAAGAAACTAAGCTTCGCAACGACAAAGATAACGTCTTCTTTTATTATTGCTATTAAATCATGCTTAATCCACTCTGGAATGCATTCGATGAAATAAGTGTTTAAGATTTACTGACTTAAGTTTTTGTGTGTTCTTGCCTTGTCGCGAAGTGAGAACGGAATTAATTGAATGGAGAAATACTGAATCGTCTGTGAAAAACTGATTTCTTTTTTCTTTTTTTTTCTTTTTTTTATTTCTTTTGCTCATTGTTTTAGATTTATTATAGTATTTGGATATAATATGTGGCAACGATTAGGTAATTCTCCAGATGATATGCACAATTTTTGTACGTTCTGATGAGTTATAAAAGGAATGAGATGTAACGCTGTTCAGTGAAGTCGCTAGAATGTCGCTGTGGTAAACAAATATAGTGAATTTTAAAGATTTCATTTATTCTATTGTAGTATATGCGCTATTAATGAAGGATTTATTTCAATCCAGTAAGTTTAAATGATATGCAAATTGCGTATAATTTAATATTCCGGTACAAGGAAGTCATGTGGTGTACACATCAGATTTTTTTACTTAATTTCTAGAACAAGCAGAATACTCAGGAGGTACTTCATAGAATGGAGTGCTTCAAACATACAATATTTAAAATATTGCTTCTAAGTCAAATACAGGCAGACTAGTATTGAAAACATCACTATGAGAAGATTAGTTTATTTTTAAAATACTTCAAATTCAACTGGCAGATTCATTGACGTTTTCATTATTTCATTGAGAGTTTCGCTCTTCTTTCACTAAACCAGGTTCTCTGTACTTCCCTGAGACTATATCTCTTATTCTCGTTTTTGACAAATATAGCTATCTAGATTTTTTTAAAGTTTTTTCTTTAATTTATTTCTTTTCCGATACTGTAGTAAATTAAAAACTGCCACTTGACTGTAAATGAAACTTATTTCCCAATTTCTACACTATATAAAGATGTGGAAGTATTTTTTGCATTCATATACAAAGTGCATCTGTATCAGATTAAAAAGTCAATTAGCTTTGTTATTTCATACAAAATGCTGTTGTTTACTGTAGTGAAATTTATAACTCGTATTATATCACTGAATGAAGCAGGTAAAGACACAACACAACTATGAGAATTCTTACTGCATTTCCCCTTGGGGTTCGACGAGGAGAGCTGTGCGAAGTTACTGGCTAGGATCTATACCCAGGCAGTATCGGCCAAGGGGAGTATACAAATTACGAACCTAATGCTTCTGGAGGCCCCGGAAGGGTAATTTATTGGCCGGTCCGTGGGTATGGCATGTTTTACAGCAGCTGCTTCTAGTAGCACGTGGGTAACGCCCCGGGATTGCTGGGTAATGGTTATGGCCTTCTGCGACGGGCAGCCCGAGAGACTAGCAGGTAACAAATAGACGACCAGTGTCGCCGCACAGCGCCTGGTGTCAATCCTTTCCAAGGTGCGGAAAAAGGGGTTGAACCCATGGACCTGTTCTGCGGGTGGGTTGGCAGCGTGATGGAACCTGAAATCCAATAAAACTAGTTACTGCATCCCACCTATGGTACGCATTCAGTGCATCTGCCACCAAATATTATTGCCCTGTATGATATTTAAATAAATTAAGTAATGAACAATCTGCATAAATATATAGAAGTTTTTCGCATTGTGATAAAACAACGGTACCTAGAGGCACCAAGTTTTCCATATTGAACGTTTCCACCAGGATATGGGCAGCTGGAAGCCTAAGTTTGAAATTTGGAATTAGCTTATTACCGATTTCATATTTTGTAAAGCTTTAACGAATTTTTGATTAACAAACTCAAGGATTTCAAAGCGAGTAATGGCAATGTTGTACAGAAAAAACATTTTTATCTCCAGCACTTGAGACTGTGTATCGGAAATTCTAAAGATATACTTATTTTAAAATTATTTTGCGATATTGCTCTTGAACTGAATTTTATGGTTTAAGTGCGAAGAACATGATACTTAATAAATAAAGGTAACAAAAAAAAAATGTTTAAAAAAACACCTCTCTAGACAAAAAAAGTAAAAAAAAAATGTTTAAAAAAACACCTCTCTAGACGTAATTTAAAACCAGAAATCTTTTCAGATTTTTTTTTTTGTTTGTTTGGAGTGAAATGATTTTCAGAATTTCTTGATTTTTAGCGATCTTATTCAAAGATTAAATTTTCAGTTTAGAAACATTTCTTTTCACATAAAATACAATAAATTTCTGTTTTCGCTTGAATTACTCAATCATAGCTAAGACCAGCATAGTAATGATATAAGATTGAAAAATTAGCAGCTATGCAGAAAGAAATAGTACATTTCAATCATTAAAGGTATAAGGCATTTATTACTGCTCAAAAATGAAGTTAAAGAGCTGAATTATTATTCAAAAATAGTTTGAATATATTATTTGTTCCAATGGAAAATTTTACTTTACCTATCGACGGATTTTACTGAAGAAAGATCTTTATTTTAGAGATTTATTTTTTTCTATCACTTTTCTGGGTACCGTGTGTATCGCAACAGACTGCAAACTTCTGCTACAGAAATGTTTAAAAATCTTAAAAGTTTATTTTTGGGAAGTTAGCATTTAAAAAACAGATCACTTTTATAAAAATTATGAAATCTTAATTTTTATACTTTAAAGCTATCCCTATATTTAGCTGACGTTCATATTTATTGCTTAAAAATATTTAAAAGAAGAGATTGATTCCTATACGACAAAAACATTGATCCAGATGTTTAATTTTAAAATTCGGAATTCCGGCTTGCTCTGGAAAGTACATAAATTAGATAAATTCCAGCTTGATTCTTTTTTTTCTTTTTAATGCCATTCAATAAGGCTCTTTTGTGATTTACTAGTTTATGACAATGTTTAATTGATAATTTTAACTTTTCTTAAACTAAAAATATATTGTTAAAATTCATATGTATTTTTAATACTTTAGAATCATAATCTCATAACCAGATAAAAATTCATTGCAATAGAAATATTTTTCATTTTAATTTATGCAAATAATTTCAAAGTTAAAATAACACAGCGAATAACTATTTTCGAGAAGTTAAACAAGAATGAGTGTAATACTCGTAAATTTTACATTTTGCAGAACTGGTTTCGAAGGTTTAAATACAGAACCATCTCCTTCAGCTGCTTAACTGGAAATGAGAATCATAAGCTATGAAATGGGGTGATAAGCATAGAGCTGTAATATACTAGAGAGAGAAACGGCAACCCTGAAGGGGAACAGGAATGCTAACCACGTGACATATGGAACATTTCCCGAATCGTATTTCCCGCGAATCTTCCTTACCATTACAGCCGTATAGAGAATTTGTGAGAAGCAAGTGTTTGCGAGTACGCGCATTGTTTCGGACTTAAAAAATGGTACTTTCGTGCTCCGCATATGGATGTAATTCCAGATACGTGAAAGGTGAAGGAGTAACATTTCACAGATGAGCTTTTTCTAAAGTTTTAAAACCTATTTTTTATAAGATGTAGAGGTGTTTTAGCCACTCTACTTGCCGTTTTCTAATTTTATATAATATATGCATACTTGAAATAACATTTAAATTAGGTTAGGTTAGGTTATTCAATTATGGCAAAGCACACGAGGGCTATCTGCCTAAGGGGAGGGATGCCTTCGTGGAGGACTTTCTAAGGGAAACTGGCTCGTATACACGTTACACATGGGGAAAACCACGAAAACGCCCATGCAGCCAGCCCGTTCGCGGGATTCGAACCTCGGACCGAACTACCAGTGTTCAGCGTCTTTACCGCTCGGCCGCTGGTGGGCTAACATTTAAATAAAAGTATCTTAATATATATGTATGTTTTTAATAACTGCGTTCTGAAAAAAATGTTAAAATTTTAGTAATATGATATAATTTTAATTAGGCTAGTATTCTGCTTTGGCGACATTTTTTGTACGCCAACAGACTTTGCTTCAAATGTGTTTAGTTATATATTCTTTGTATGCGTTTGCTTATGCGGACATGTACGAAGTAGTAATGTATGTATTTAATACTTGGTAATGTCGATACAATACACTGTGTAAGAACTGCATAAAATTATGATTTTTTTTTGTACATGAATGACCTTATTTTATCCCCTTTTCTTGCATCCAAATACTATAACAAATATGTTTACTTTCAATCACATATTTTCCTTCTTATGTCATGTTTCTGGCATTTATTTTAATATTAAGAATTTGTTAAGTATTAGGAAAATAGTCATTATATAGCAGTTAAATTTCAAAACTTTAATAATTTTAAGTTTCTTTTTAAAAATAATGAACATTATTTAAATTTTACCTTCTAAAATTATTTAAAATAGTGCGACTACGTTGTGCAACGTGCATAATATATTTATTTTTGTTAGTAAAAGGAAGTCTTAATTTACCACATTTTTGTTTCATAATTTATTAATTTACCCCTCTCTCTTCCTTTTAACTTATATCGGCTATACTGACATTCATTTTTACTTTATTTAATTTAATATCTTTCTCACTTTGATTTGCCTGCTATGTAGTTCTCTATAATACACCGTATTAACATTAAATTTCCTTTTCGTATTAACATTGAATTCCTTTTTTGTATTATTTTCTGTTTCCACTCATTTTACTTATGTTATCTATTTTTATTCTGTCCTAAGCACTAAAAAAACCTTCTATTTTTTATTTTTTATATATTTATTTATTTATTTTTCCCCTGGCCAATTTTTAGGCTTATAATCTTCCTGTTTTATTTTAATCTCTTTTTCACTCAAAATAATTTCTAAAATTATCTTTGCTCCTTTTTTATGCATTATTATTGCATTATAATAAATATATATATGAATTTTATTTATTTTTTTTTAAAAAAATTTTTTAGTTATTTTACTTTCCATTCACTATTTTTAGTATGTATTATGTACTTTGCCTAAATCACTTTTTATTTATTGATTTATTTGTTTATTTTTAAATGAAAAAACTTGCAAATTTAATTTGTGCAGTATAGAAACAGCCTTATATTGATGCTACCCTCCTGATGACTTCATCACTATTTCCCCTTTTTTTTATTTAATTTTATTCACTTTTAACGGAAAAAAAATCGCCAGCCGTGGCGATAGTACGCCAGGGCTGGTCTAGGTTCAGTTTCATTTCATGCCCAAACTCCTGTAGCTCATTCCTGTGCCGCTTTTCGCCTGGTTTTGAATGGCGATGCTCGGTCTAGTATATAACAGGTCTATGGTGATAAGATAAGAATGGCTAGAAAGAAGACAAGCTACTGGCGCCATCTACTGATCAAGCAAAAAACTAAAGCGTAATTTCTTTAAAGGCTGAGGGGAAAAGAGGGACTGGAATTAGAGTCGTTAACTAGAACACAAAGATTTTTTTTAGATTATTTATATATATATAATAAATGTACCCACTCTATTACTGGGCTCAGTGAGCTAAGTTTTTTTATTCTTACATGTTGAAAAATTGCGCATGTTTGCTTTGAAAGGATTGAATTATATTGTTCTTGTTACGGTTTTTATGTTTTAATCTTTAGTTAATCTGCATGCAATAAACGTAGAATTAACAGCAGTTAAAAGTTTTTTTAAGTACAACTAAGCCTAACGGCTGACCGAATTGCTTGTTTTGGCGTACAAACACTAAACTTTAAAATTTGTTTTTTTTTTAAATGTGTTAACTGTATTTGGTATTTTATGTTTTTCTATATGCTTCAGTTTTCGGTGTAGATAATTTGAATTTTATGTATTTTTGTCTTGCTGCGAAGTGAGAATGAATGAATTGAATGAGAAATATAGCTCTAATGTAATTCGAGAAAATAAGTTTAAATGAAATGTAGCCAAAATGTGTATAGTTTAATTGGCCGTCCAAGAAAGTCATCATCAAGTCCACATCAGATTTTTTATGCCTCCTTATCAGATAACTTCGTAAACCAAGCATTTTCAAAATGGCGGCCTGAGTTCAGCATGTGACTGAAGCAATTTTATACGTTGACCCACACATTTCCTATTCAATTAACTAGCATTGTTATGACAAAAATTTGTATAAAATGATTAAGAGTTTTAATAGAGTAAAGTTATATGTTATTTTCTCTACGGGAAAGAAACGCGAGTATTGCCCAGATCATGTATAAATTGAATTAATTAATTTACACTACGATATAAATCCTATTCAAATTTCTGGAGATATGAATTTTATTAACTTTCATTCCTACTTGTCAAAAGATAAAGACACTCCAGTTGCTTATTCTTCAATAGGAATTTACTATTTTTTTTGAAAGAATGATTTATATGTGAATAGATTCTTTTTCGCAGTTGAAAATTAGTTTGTTCAAGAAAGGAACTAGACTTGCAGATGAGCATCCACAATTCGTGATGAATGTAATTTCTAGCAATTTTTTTTACCAAGGTTACAAATTTAATCAAAATTGGAATTCCATGAGGTGTTGTGATACGAAATAAAGAAATTTATAATTATTTACATAAATATATATGTATTTTTTCTGCAAGCGAAGAAAATAAATTAATGAAAGAGAGTAAGTTTGCATTATTTTTTACGTTTTGTCCCACTTGAAAGATTTTCCTAATTAACAAATTTAGTTGTGCTAATTTAATTAGGATCATTTTAAATAAATGTTAGTCCGGAAATTTAATATTAAACTGTCAATAAGTTTTAACTTCAGAATAATTAAGAGATGTTTCTTAAAGATACTAGCCTTTAGATTTCATTCAGAAAATAAGTGGAAATTTGAGTTTTTTCTTTGCATCATTTTTATTGCTGATTATGTAAGTGTTTATATTTATTTAATGAATAAAATTTTAATTTAAGTTGAAACTGTTGTTGTTCTGACTTAGCTGACTTGTCTTACAGTAACATCAGAATAAACCGACGAAAGAGTTCATGATTGCGCCTGTCGTTGGAAGAGCCTTGAGAGCCTTATAGGTTACAGTGCGACTTTGTTTAGTTCCTCTCCCGATTATGATGTAGAGCAACTCAGGTGAAAGGGTCCGATGATCTACCACTCCTCTTTCTTTACCAACAACTTCTCGAGAGGACTTTTGTTCCGCCAAATATTAAGATTGCCCCCATACAGCACAGACACTATCCATTTACGAACATTCATGCCTTCTTCGGGATTCGAACCCGGGCCCTTAGGTAGGGCAGTTAGAGTCGGTATACTGATTGATCGCCAGTTATGACTTTTTTTTAACTTTTATAAAAATGTTCTCACCTTTCAAATGCTTTCAGATCGGGCATTTGGATCGCTTGTAGTTTGGGTTTGAGACCACGAAGTACATAACACTCGCTTGAAAAAGGGCTTTCAGAAATTTTTTATAGCAGAATACCATACAATACCAATTACAAAATTATGAGACAATGCATGCTATCATTACTATTGTCTCAATATAAGTAATGTACATTTAATTACGTTAGGGCTTGGAGAACATCATGTACATGTAAACATAGGTATAAAGATGAAAATGATTATATAAAGGTTGGAATTATTCACCTTGTGCTGGACGACGATTTGGGATCTATTTTAATGAATTGGAGATAAAACTATAAGCATTTGATCTCAAAATTATATGAAATTGCGGTAATAAACGCAGTATTTTCTAGACGAAATGGCTTAATAAATTTTGTTACAACAACAGAAGCAAAAAGGACAGTGGATTTTATTAATTTATTATACCAATATTACACTGTTATAGTTTTCTTATTGTCATCTTGATTGTATTGCTTTATCAATAAAAAAGCATCACTTTCAATTTTGTGTTTACAAATCCCACTATAAGAAATTGCTTTTGTACCTTTTTAGCAATTTTGTTGGGTGAATTTCTCAACAATATTCTATCAAAGCGAAACGAAATCCTTTCTATTCAGAAAATCGCCAGAAAACGCTATTACACGGATCCTCGACAAATCGAGCAATGTTTAATTCATTCACTTACACTGTTAACCACATGTGTTCCTACCACCTCTCTTGCACTTCTTTTTGTTTCTTTTATTTTCCACACCATGCGGGGCTTTCTTTTAAAACTCGAGTCCAACTTTTCCCAATTTCCTGAAGAAGAAAAAAGGGGTTGCCGGAATAGTGAATAAAAATAAAAAAAGAACATGGGACTCCTGAAAGTGATAGCTTGAAGGTAACAGTTCACTGAAGCGTTGAACCTTTTTACTTGAAAAGACTCTCAAGTCAAAAGTAGAGTCGATACCGATTGGTCGTCCCCAAACGCAGGTAATCCCTCCCGACGACCAATATTTTGCGGGGACTACTTTGTTACGCCGAGACAACCAATTTACTGCCACTCGCAATGCTTTAACGAGTTAATGGGTTCGAAATCGCGTTTTCTTTTCTTTGCTTTTTTCTGGGTTCCTTCTTCTTCCCTGTTTCATTACGTGTTTCTTTTTGGTTTTGCAGTGTGTTCGTATTTTCAAGCCAATGTTATTTTTTGGTGAGAGGTGCTTTCGAATCCAAGCACCGTATGATTGAAGTCATTTTGGTTCGTGAGTTTTCTGGGGATTTGGGTAAATTTAATAGCTTTAGGCTGGGTCTCATTTTTCTTTCCAATACGAGTGATGTTTTCAGACTGGCGTAGAGCTGTGTAAAATAACTTGCTTTTAATTTGCGTAACCTACTCAGAAAGAAGTGTCAATGGACAATGAATCGACTTATTGAACCAGAGCCCAACTATAAAATGCCAGGAGATTGATTGAATTTCCACAGCTTTAGTTAGATCGCTAGGAATTTTTTGAAGGCAACTTATATCAATTAATGATTATTTAAGATTACAGTGCAATATCATTACATCAAAAATTAATACTATTATAATAATTTACAGGTAAACGTAGCGTTGATATCCAAATATTAATCAGCCAAACACGAAGTAAATTGACATTGTAACCCTATAGAAATAATTTTCTTCTAGAAATTCATTTAAAAACTTTTAAATGATTAATAAATAAATTATTGTTACTTTCAGATAATCCTTAATTGTGGAATAAGTAATAAAATATCGGAATTTAATTAATTCAGATAAGTTAATTGCCCCTTCCGTAATCTCCTAAATATAAAATGAAAATCTAATAAAATTACCTTATTGATCATAATGAAACTCATTATGCATTATTAGTAATTACATGTGCATCCCAGTTATAAACATTTTTGTTCAACTATCTAACGCTATTATTGAAGAAGTTAAACAAGAGGAATTAGAGTAATACTTGAAAATTCTGAGGGACTGGTTTCGATGCTTCAAATACGAAACCAACTTCTTCAGCTGCCTAAGTGCAAATAAAGGGGAGGGAATTTAGTGGTAAGAAGTCAAGCTACAGGCACCATCTAAGAGATATCAAGTCCTGCAAAATTTACAAACTAGTAAATGCAAACTAAACAACAAGTAACTATCTTGTTTTACAAAATTTACAAACATTGCGCTGATTCTTGTTATTTTACGTGTTTTAAAATTTTCTGTTGCTTGCTTATATTTAACACAATAATAAAAAAAAATTATTCACTTTAAGAGTTTATAAGGATCATAGTAATACATATACTTCCCCTATCTAAAATGTTCATAACCTTAGTGTATTTGTAATCGCTAGATACTGAAAAAACCTCAGCAACCAATAGAAACTGACTTTAAATCAAATTTTTAATTAAATAAATATTAGCACTAAGTTGCCGAGATACCTGCTGTTGTTATTGCCACTTATCGCAACTTGTATGACAGTAACATCAGAACAAGCCCACCACGTTCATCGTGGAAAGGAGTGCAAGATTGAACCTGTCGTAGGCAAGAGCCTCCTTGAGCACCATATAGGTGACAGTACAAATTGCCTCAGTTCCGCCCTCCTCCATTCTGATGGAGAGCACCCTGAGAGGGGACGGGTGCCAGAGTCTTCCCTTCTTTTTCCCTTACCAACAGCCTCTCGATAGGAATTTCGGATCGCTGCATACCTTAGAGTATCCTTTTCCGCAAATGCACTATGCATTTGCAAACATCCCCGCCTTATTTGGGATTGGAACTCGGGCTCTTCGGTATCGCAGTCACCGTCGCTAACCACTGCCACGAGTAGGGTAACTGCCGAGACACCTAACATTTGGCCGATATACCTACCGTTATTTTCATATAATACATCTCATTTCATTTCTTATTTTAGTTTGCAAACGGAATTTCCAAAAAAAATAAATAATTAGTTTTTGTGCAATATTTCAGATTTCTGTGCCTCAGTAAGTTTCACTGTTCGCACAAATTGACGTTTTCAAAACTCCTTTAAACTTTCATAGTCTTGAAATGAATTTCATATTATCGCTAATTTCTTTGGTTGGTTCTTTGGGTAGGTTTGGCTCGTTTATTTCTTTGGTTGGTTTCGTTGGTTCTTGTTTATTTCTTCGGTTGAACAGCATCGCTTCCCATTGTAAAAAAAGTTATTACCTTCTGTTAACTTCAGTCTTGAAATGAATATCATAGTCTCATTAAATTCTTTGTTGGCTATTTGATTTGGTTTGGCTCGTTTTTCTCTTTGATTGGTGTCTTTGTTTCTCATTTATTTCTTTGGTTAAAAAGCCTCGTTTCCCATTGTGAAAATTATCATTATCTTCATTATCATCATTATCTAAATATTATTAATTTCAGTCTTTAAGTACATATCATGTTCTCGTTTATTTCTTTTGTTACACACTGTATGTCTATGAAAATTTTTTCATTTTAAAAATGGCACATGCACAAACTGCTTCCATACATGTCAAATACTTTAAGAAGAGATTTCTGTGCGTCATTTATTTTGTCGCAAAATGAAACGTATAATCGCATTCTTCAAATTAAGACCATCTGCATGAAAAGAGCTGGAATACTAGCAGAAAATTTTAATGATGTTTTCTCATCTTCTATTTTTTCTTCCTCTTCACTTTCAATTTTTTTTCTTTCATTCATTTTTAATTTCATCCTATTCTTTAGTTTTAAATTAATTTCTTCAGTTTTTAATTTCATCCTCATAAAGATAAGTAAAAATAGTAAATCAGAAGATTTACTATTTTTTACTTATCTTATGAGGTGAACTAACAATTGTTCGATAAGTACTATGAATACTTTCTCTTCGTATGATACTCATGAGACATATATCTCCTAGTAGTAATTTCTAATACTAGTCTATATAATATTACTGTACAGAATTTCATACTATATAAAATTTTGTACTGTATATAATTCTATATATAGACTTGGTATATAGGATTTATTCCATATATATGCTTAATAGTATTCTATATAGTAGTCTAATAGCAGTCAATATAGTAGATCACATATTAGCAATATCTAGTAGACGTATGATATAATAGCATTTTTATGAATACATTACAATCATGAAGAGACAATATGTTCATTAATCCAGAACTTTCTCAGAATTACCCCTGGTTTAGTTTGTATCGCTAAAGAGAAAATGCTTTGTAATGGTCCTAAAATTGTCTTATATTAAATTTTCAACCTGAGATTGCAAACCTTATCATCTCGCCCAGCAGTCAATTCAATTATCTTATTTGTTGTAGGCAAAAATAAACATTTTTACTATCATAGCTATTTAAACTAGTTCACTGGTTTTTGTTGAGGAAGTTTATTTGTACTTTAAGTAAATTAACTAAGATACTACTTCTAAAATATTTACTTCAATCATGGAACAAACTCTGTATTTTACTTATTGAGACTCTATTCGTCAAGGTACCAAGCTTTGGAACAGTGGATTTTAATAATAAACATAACGAGTACAAGAGAAGCTAATTACTGTGGGTCTTCGGCGATATGTGTTAATGGTCCAATTCTAATGAGACTCACAGTATGCATATGTTACAGATTTATAATTCCTTTACTTTGCTAGCCAACTTGTGCCACAACTTCTCTACCAGGCTGCAGTTGCGTGATAAATTTACAAAGTAATTTAAATTTGGATGTACTTTTTTGGTAACTTTGAAATTTTCCCCATCTAATTGAGAAAGGTCATAAAAGTCCGCCATTAATGTTTTCCATTATCACAAAAATGTTATGCTAAGGTATGTTACGTTATCTGGGGGCACCTATTATTAATCCTAAGTAAGTAGGTATTAACCACATTGACCCCTTACACTATGCATAATCTACGTAGTGCTTCAGGTTGTTATCGGTGCTTATTGCTTTCCTGTGAAATTGTACACGCCTACGTTGTTTTTACAACTAATTGCTTTGCTCCATTATTGCTGAAGCTCTTCCTTAGGAACTAATTTACGTTGCATAACTCTTGACTTCTGGCGACCAGGAAAGTCAACAATCTTCACAATTTTATTTCTTAAGCGTTTAACTTGACTGCATACCGTAGGAATGGGAATAAATCCTCTTCTGAATTTGGTTTCTTTAGATGAAGTGATGTTTGCAGTGTTAACGGGCAAGAAATTAGATAATGATCGGGGTGACATGCACAGAAAACTATTGATAAGAGATTCCTTGCACAGAAGTACGCAGGGAAGAGGCCGTGCCCTGTGACAAGCCACGTGATCTTTCTGGTAGAATGGAGAGGAGAGGAGAGCCGAGTTTAGGCAAGAGGTTGTATCTTCGCTTTGTTTTTGCTCCTACCATTGTTGCTAAGATTCTTTGGTTATCTTCCGTAGCTTTAGATTCAGGTGAGAAGTTAGCCAGTGAATGCTCATTTTAATAGCAAGTATTCCTACTGGCTGCCTCATTGGTTAAAAATCAGCTTCTTCGTTTTCTTTGTGGTGGCCACATAGGCTTTAATCCAAATTATAATGAAACGTTAACCTTCGACTTTATACATAATGTTAGGTCTTTCTCGCCTAGCAGTAAAATGCCAAGAGCCCAACAGAAAAGCGTCAGATGACAGTGGGTTTACGTATTTAGGCCAAATGACATGAAAACGTGCCCGAATAAATAACGTTGGCCACATTTTCTTCTCAGTCTCTAGGAATAAAGGCCCATCAAATGTTACTACAAATTCGAAATTATTCAAATTTCCGACTTGATTTGTCGGGTCGCTTGATAAATTTAACCTTCCAACAGTTAAGTGACGTGCATTTACAAAAAAAAATCACATAACCATTCAAAGCATGTCTTTCGTCAAAAGCTGCATTATTTGTATCCAGCATCACAATTACTTGTATGTACTACAAGTTCCATAAATACCTTAATAAATTCGCATTTATCAGTTAAGATGTTAGACACGAAGGAGAATTCATCATGTCGATGAATTTTCTCAGTTTTAATTCTTAAAACATTATCATTAGCGTTAGACGTAACACAATTTTAAAAGCTCATATCCAATAAATAATAACTTCGAGCAAAACAAATGAAATCAGTTTCAGAAGAATGAAGTTTAAGAATTTTATGTTTATGAAATGTTCATCAGTTATTAATAGATTATTTATCATGATATTTATTTTGCTTGAATTCTTTTTTTCAGATGCCAGATGGGTGAGCCCTGCCTTAAATCAATACTAACCATTGTTTTATATAGGAAAATATTACTTTCTACGGGTTCGTGTATTTGGAGTGATTGATGATAACAAGATAATTAAATGAAGAATTAAAATACGATTTAATTGTCAGTGTTGCACAGGAGAGTTCCAAAGACGCGTTAAATCGTCGAAAAACTACAACAAATAGGCTGAAACAAACAGCAACACAGCCTTCAGACTGTAACCAACTATAACGGTTAATACAGCTTCACGGCAAAGCACTTGAGGTACAGCTTCCGACTCGATCGATCGCTGTTGAGCTAATCTCTGAAGTCAAGACACTACTACTGAACTCAACATACTCAAGATTCTTTCGATACTTCGCGTCCATTACAGTTTTGGACCTGTCTTAGAGAACATTCTCAGGAACACCGGTAAGAATTCGTTCTAGAATGTTTCCGTTCCGTCTATGGCATATCGACAGTTTTGTCACCAAACATCGCCCATTGGGCGATTTGGTGCCAAGTCTAGCAACCCTGCTTTTCCTTGCCACTTTCTGGAAACCCTAATCCCCTTTTCGGGGAAGCTATCTTGCCGCAGCTGGGCACTTTGTAACAATATCTTTAAGGAGTGTCAAATAATTATAATCGTTTTGTTTCTGATTCCTTAAAAGGAAAAAAAACGGAAATTTCCCATGACAGTATTGCAGCTACCGGATAAAATAGTTTACAGAGAAAAGTTCCTCGATAAGGGATCCCCGAAAAATATTTTCCTTTTTAGTTAGTCACAGTGTACTGTCGAATACGTCTTTTTTTTTTCTTATGAGTCATCGTTTCAGGGTAAGGTGGTCCTCCATTTAAATAAATATACGATGCTTTCAAAGGAAATGTCTCCATATGTATGATTGTGGAAGAGTAAGCGGTTACAAAACTGGCAAATCTGAAAAAAAAAATTAAGAAATAAATTCGTTCTAGGTGGTGATATGTAAATGGCAGTTTTGAAAAAAGGAATTCCTTTATATGTTTGGATTCCGTTCGAATTGGAATAACAACAGATATATTGTCTGCGAGGCTTAGTATTTCCTAAGATTATTATTCCTCATAATTTCTTATAATATCTTTTGTCTCTTGCCGTTCGTGGAGAAAATAACGGGAAAAGTTAGTCTCTCAAGCAACAAAGGAAGAAAATCGTAGTTGCAAAAATATATTTTCTTCCTGTTGTTCTAATTAGCCTTAGAGATATCATCTGACTATTTTCCAATACAAGTTGAAACGAGGTGATGACTGCTTCAAGTGTTAGTTTTGGTAAACATTTAAGACAAAGGATAAATAGAAATATTTTTCAGAAAAGAGAGAAAGAAGGAAAATAGAGGAGCGGAAAGGAGATAAAAAACAGAAGGTTGAACTGACGGATCATTTTACGAAGAGGAAGAAGAAAACATAGAAAAAACAATGCGAACGATATAGATTATCTTTCCTGTTGAATGATGATCAACAGAATTACTGTTTGAGACTTTTAGCTGGATGGAGAAAAACTGGAAGCTGTCAACATGATATCAGCTTCAGCTTGAGAAAATCTAGAGCTTCTGCTTTTTTTTAACTTGAGGAGCAGTAATCTGTCTGATGGTTTCCTGTCTATTGTGACTACGGCATGCTTCCGAACGGTCGTTTTTATGTAATAATTTTTTAATAGTGATTTCCTCAAAAATATTTAAATGGTAATTAATTAGATACGTTTACCAATTTTAGGTTAATATTGCCAAATTTTATCTGAATTATTTGTAGAATTAATTCATAACTGGTGAAAATCTTAAAAAAATATTTTCGCATATATATATATATATATATATATATATAATATATGTCTTATATAGTTACAAGCATAAGAATCGAAATGGTTTTGTCTATAAAAAAACCAAGTGATGCTGAGTCACTGAGTCAGAAATGCCCATTCTGCCTAGAGTATGATTCTATGCTTCTCAGTTGGCTATCTGGCCACCACTCAGAGTTTTCCATTATAATTCGGTGGCTCCTCCCTCCACTTAAAAAGCGATTGTGCCACAAGGAGGACAGTCTCATGATGCTGAATTAGAAATGTCCATGCTGCCTAGAATATGATTCGATGTTTCTGTTTTGGCTAATTGATGAATTTCGTCGACTATTTTTTTCACGCAAATGTCCATTTTCGCTGCTCCTTTATCCACCAGATGGTTGTAGTAGAATCGGATAAAGTGTTATTGTATGATCTGTTATATCAACCTCATTAATACTTGAATTTACAGGCCCAGCGGTTATAACAGAATCCATCTAATCCGTACATTGCATACTCAGGGGTTTGCATAGAAGCGATTCTAGATTTTGCTCTAACCAGTATTACCTTTACTTCAGAATATATTAGCGGTGCACACAGCATACGATCCTTTGCTAGTGTAAGAAGATGTTAGCAAAGGGTCAACTCAGAAGAACTATGAGAACAACTGTGAAGATGAACTTTTTACCAGGAATATTACGAGACAAAGATACGGGATAAAAGGACAATGCAGTATCGTTACGAAATCTCCAACTTCGGTAAGATGGCTTCCTCTCAAAGCGAGTTTAGGGTTACCAGATAATGGCAAAGTATAGCAGACTTGTCGTATTTGGCGCGAAATCGCCCATTTGGCGACAAAATTGCGATATGCCATAGACGGATAGAGAACATTCGAGAACGAATTCTTACCGGTTTGGCCCAGAATGTTCTCGAAGGCAGGCCAAAACCATATAAACCCTGCCTGTACTTGGAGTAGCGGTCTAGTGTCGAGTTTATCGAGGGTGCGTTGAGTTCCGAGAACGACCGAACCGAGTCGGGAGCCGCACTATAGTGCTTTGCCGTTAAGCTGCCTTCACTGTTACAGGCTGATAGCCTAAAGACTGTGTTGCTAATTGTGTCATCGTGTTTGCCGTATTCTTTTTACGACTATAAACGTGATTTTGGAACTGTCCTGAGTAACACTAGCTTAATAAATTATGTTTTCATCGTTCATCAAGTGTTGTCGTTAGTCACTCCAAATCCTCGATCCCGTACGAACGCAACAATGTAACGGGGCAAAGCTATATTTTAGTTCAGGAATATCTTTGAACCGTTTCTGAATGTTTTTAGAATGTTGTGAAAGTAATTCACAATCTCAAGAATAGCAATTTCAGGCGCATTGTTGTTAGAGTTAACAAGCCCATACAATCTATAGATTTTTAAGCATGATAAACAAATTTTACCTCCTAATGATGCGACCCATTCTTTATACCTCCTCTTTTCACATGCGAAAGCATCGAGGAGTAAATAAAGCAGGCCTAAAATACGATTCCAGTTCTGAAACATGCGGCGTAAACATGGTTGCCCAAAGCAAAGCCGTTGAAAGACAACGCAATATCATCGTACAAATTATCCTGGTAACAGATAAAGCACCTAAAAATCATCGCATGATGGTAATATCTTAAACATCTGTTTTTCGTGCTTTAAAAGCCGTAAACATGTATTCATGTAATAATTTGGAAACGCAAGAAGAAATGAAGTATATTTTTATCTCTATATTTCATATTTTTTTAATAATTAATAAAATTTTTATAAATATTCAAGAAGGCGTAAGCATTCAAGAATTGAAAATGGTTAGAAATCTAATCCTACATATAACCAGATAATAGAATTTTAAATTTATGCCCTTAACTATTAAATTAAAAGCCATTATTTAATTAATCACTTTCATGAAGTTGTACTGGCAGCCTTTCATGAAAAATATAGCCTAAAAATATTAGAAAATGGAAGATTAGTAACTCAATGAAGATACCAATATTAAAATTGTATAATTATTTATCAAACTCGAAAAATATTTTGTTTCTCTTTGTTAATCTGACGTTCTTTTAATAAAAATTAAACCTTGTTTTGTTACAATTATTTTCTTTTCGGCTGATACCCATGCAAATGGCTCTAAATTTATATGATATCTTAAAGTGGTATCATGTCGGTTTCATATTATCACTGAAGCACGTGTTTCTCAAGAGCAGTTGTCAACGTTTCTACACTCTGCATTTCTTCTAGAGTCATGCAGATTAAAGTAACTTCTAGACAGGCGTCAACGGAAAACATCACGGCAAAAACATCTCGAGGAAAATTTCGTGGAGAAAATGCAATTTATAAAACATCGTTATCCTACAGGTCATCGTAGAAGAAAAGAAAGCAAGAAGAAAACATCGCAGTTCTTAAAATCATCGTCATCGGAAATAAAGCTGCTCAAAAACTTCGTAGTTTAAAAATATCGTCGATGAAATTATCGTAATGAAAATAAAGCACAACTGCGATGTTCTCTGTTTGCTTTCTTTTCTCCCTTGACATTTTGTACGATGATGTTTTCTCATGACTTTATTTTCTTGCTTGTTGCTTGCCACGTTTTGGTTTGTAATATTTTGCCTGTGACGTCTACGCATGGCAAATTTGCTTTTCTTTGGAGAGTTCTAGTTCAATAATATCAAAATCTCCAGATATATAAATATCGGTACAGAAATAGCTTTATAGTTTTTAAGAAATTTTATTAAATGGTAGAAGGCCATTTTCTAAAAGATGTGTTCAGCCGATAATTACATTTTCTATAAATTTGTCTGATCATAGGAAAAATTCTAAGAAAATCTTTGTCTTTAAGTGCAGCATTTATATCGATAAGATACATTCTAAAACACACAAAATTATCAGGTATCATTTCTGTAGGATTGTTTCCTTTAAGCAGGTATACATTCGAAGAGGTGTTTTCCTTTCTAAAACTAGAGGCATTAAAACGTTTGAGCAAGCTATTGAAATTTTTCTATCTAATTTAATAAATGAATTAAGAAGTGACATTTTTTATTTAGTTCTGTTTAACTTTCTCCGGTATGCATTTAATAATACCCATTTTACTCATTCTCAGAATACATTTTGATTATCATAACAAAATTTAGTATATCTTAACTTATTACAAATGTTTTAGGCTTTTTTTCATGTTTCGTCTTTATTATCAGATACATTCGTAGAATTACATTTGCGGAAATTTTCTGGATCGTAATTTCCATTCAAAAGTATTTTCATTTTGCGTACAAATCAACTAAACTACCCTTTCCTTTAACAGCATAAATTTAATCAAGTACTCCACAGACTTCATTTTCAAATAGCTTTGTGAAAGTGCTGTTCCTAATATGCATAAAAATGCCAGTTTAGTGATGTACGTTTCATACAAGTATTACTTTGCAGTTACCGATTATCCAAATTTAATTTTAATGGCTGTTAAGCCTGAATATAGGTAATCACAAGTGAATTTTCATTTAACTATTTCCCCGACACATTAGCTGCATTGAAAAGATAAATTTATGTTTTTTCACAAACAAATCGACCAAGTCAAATTTCCTTCAACTCTTGTAAAAACTACACAATTATTTTCAAAATTTATTTTCCAAATAAGCCTTATATACTCTTTTTTCGAACGAACTTCAAAAACAGCAATTTTACAATCTTTCTAAATACCTGGGTCTTAATAGAAAATATTTTATATCCTTTCCTCCCACCTTTCTCTCCAAACCTACACATGTGTCTCATACACATTCATTCACAAGTAGTGGCATTTTAAATAGTTTAATGACTTTTTTCTATCTAATTAGATTGGCGCACTCTCCGACAACACAATTATTTTTGCTACCAAATGACTACTCAAAGAGCTTGCAAATAAATTAATATAACAAATACTAGAAATAACCTCAAATTTACATAAAGGAAGCATGCAATAAAGATCAGCAATGAAAAGTAATATATCATTTGTAAAATTCCAGTGATTATAAAACGTGATTCAAAAACAGACTATATAGAACTAGAATCTCAAAGAATAGAATTGTATGCATGGCATCAGTTGTAATGTAAGATAAGGTGGCACCCATGGAAGTAAGGCATGAATCTGCAAAATGAATTTTTAAAAATAGCAGAGCACGACACAATGTAAACAGCGAAAAAAAGAGGGGTGAGACAGTTCTACATCTCCTATTCTATTGGGCCGATTAACGAAATTCAAATTCTGATTTCCACGTTTCGAAAGCGCCACTTAGGATATATATTATATTTATATATACCAGTGATCTAACTGACATAAAATCGGACATTTTCTGAAATAACATACCAATTTTCCCATATTCCGATTCTACGACTCAAATTACGCCTAGATTTTAAATTTTGTAATTTTCGGTGAGGAATTTATGGAAAAATTTAAAAATTTATCGTGCCGTATTTTTTTTTCAGTTTGACCCAAGAATAATTCACTTGGCGAACTTCTTAATTTATAGAAACCTATTTTCCTTTGCATATATTTGACATCAGTATAGAATAAACAGTGTTTAACTAAAAATTTAGCAGTGATGAGAAGTTTACCTAGGAGAAGAAAAGGAATTAAAAAAAAAAACGTCTTGGCGAAAATGCTTGTTGGCGTATAAATTAATGCATACCTCAGTGCCAAAACTGTGACGAGTTCTCACTTTGGGTTTTAGCTAACATTGCCTAATTTACCAACAAATGTTAGCCAGCAGAAGATTAAATATAAAACAAGTAATGAACACAGCGATCAAAATTTCATTTCAGCAAGTTCCCTTAAACGGCGTTGTTTCTAGTCCACGAGCAGAAAAAAGTCATCCTTCATACTTTCAAACAATTTTAACAAAGCGCGTAAACCGTATTTGGCGTTATTATTGTTTATAACAAATCTTAAAACGCACCGATAAGTAAATTTGCGTATATCTTAGAAAATTTTGAGTAAAAGTCTCTAAATGTTTTCAGGTATGCATAGAAATGAATCTACTTTAAGATGATAGTTGAAACTTTTATAGGTTATAATACAAAATTGTTTTCAAAAAATTTATAAAAATTATTTAAAAATACAAATTTTAAAAGTAAGTCGTAAAAAACGGAAAAATTTTATTTGCAATGAAGCTAAATTTTGAAATCTGAAAGGAAGCCTCAAATAAGTTTAATAAAAAAAGAGATTTTAATTAATATATTCCAAATTCAATTAACATGTAAATGCTAAAATTTTCAGAGCTAATTTTTTAAAAACTACTCGTGCGATTTTTATAACACTTGGCATTTTGGCATAATTTGAGTCGTAGAATCGAAATACGAAAAACAAATACCCTGATATTTCAGAAAAAGTCCAATTTTGTCTCAAAATACCTATATTAGAACAATGCTAGATATAAATTTTATACATATTGTTACGAAAAATTCGGCGGTTGCGCCTGTATGTAAGTTTTCCGGCATAGCACTAGGGTTGCCATAAAATAGTGTATGGTAGGGTTGCCAGATTGGCGACTTTAACGCCTATTTGGCGATCAAATTGGCGATATCCCATGGTCCAATCGGGAAGCTTCTAGAATAACTTCCTGTCGAGATATTTCTCGAAACGTGTGGAACCTAAAGAAAAACTATATAAACCCTTGCGTTTCTGAGAGCGAGTAGTGTCTGATTAGATTGTGAAGCAGATTGTGAAGTATTGTGAAGCGTTGAGAGCAGTGTGATTAGTTGTGAGAATAGCTGCTACGCGAGAGTTTTGGTGAACGGAAAGCGATCGAGATAGTGCTTTGCCGTGAAGCTACCTTTACAGTATAGCTTGACAGTGTATTGGTGATTGTTCCACGGTGTTTATTATACGTTTAGTGTTGCCGTGAAGCTACCTTTACTGTTACAGCCTGAAGCTGTGTTGCTGATTGTTTCAGCGTATTTATTGTAGATTTTCGACGCTTTTAAAGGTGATTTTGGAACTGTGCTGTAAATAGTGATTCCTGTAAATAAATTGTGCTTTTTATTGTTCTGCATCGTGTTTTCATCGGATACTCTCAAATCCACGAACCCGTAAAACGCAACAATATCATAGTCGCGCTTTCGAGACATGAAAAACGCAAGGTGAATTTCGTCAATCGGCCAAGTAGAAAGAGAGATATAGAACCGCCTCTCCTTTTTTTGGAGGAAGCAGTGTACAACAACAAAATTTATGAAATTAACTAATTTTTTTTAATATTAAAAGCAACAGAAGTTTAATTATATCTACCAAATAAACTCGACACCTTAAACTAAAAATTATAAGCAGAGAAACAAAAGTGTGTAACGGGTATATTTACTAATACCTTCTCTTTTGACGCACTTAGAGGGCGCTACATTTTAGCCTGCTAGCGCCACTCCCATGATCCTCTGAGAGCGCGATAATAATAATGTAGTAGTAGCGATCAGTTATGTTTTGTTTAGTGTAATTTTGTTTCTTTTGTTATGTCCGTGTGTTATAATGTTTTGTAAATGTGGAGCTTCAAATCTAATTAAATATATCTGCTCTTAAGCATGGTTATTTTCATTTGCTGCAATGTTTACCAAGAGTCTCGTCACAACACAACGGGCATAAGTGAAAGTATACTTTTTTATGATGTCCGTGCTTCTACACACTTGTTAACACTGATAAAAGTGAATAGATTGGCAATTTTTCATTCCTTTTTGTTCATAACTTTTTAAACTACGCTTTAATTATACATATACATTATTTAATTATATATATTTTAAAAATTATGACCGATATTATTAACATCAGTATATAATAGATAGTGCTTAACTAAAAATTTAGCAGTGATCAGAAGTTTACCTAGAAGGAGAAACGGAATTAAAAAAACGTCTTGGTGAAAATGCTTCTTGGCATATAAATTAATGCATAACTCAGTGCCAAAACTGTGACGAGTTCTCACTTTTGGTTTTAGCTAACACTGCCTAATTTACCAACAAATGTTAGCTAGTAGAAGATTTAATATAAAACAAGTAATGAACACAGCGTTCAAAATTGTTAATTTCATTTCAGCAAGTTCCCTTAAACCGCGTTGTTTCTAGTCAGAATTGTCATTAGGTACTGATGTAAAGTGGCTACGTATAAATTAGTTTCTGCAGAGATTTCGTGATCGGAAAACTGAAGTGAAACTTCTCTCCAAGATCAAAGTCAGAAAAAGTCATTTAAAGAAAACATTTTATATTACGCCCAAATGGGCGTTTTTCCTTTTTTTTTTCATTTACTGGCACAAACACACTTCGAGAGCATTTGGGCTGAAAATATTTAAAAACAGCATAACTTTAGAAAATTCGATCGTCAGTCTTACGCACTTCAGATAAAAATGTTCCCTACAGTGCTGCCACTGCTGTCTTCGAAATCGTTGAGATTTGTAACCAAAAATTCGTTAAAGTTTTACAAAATATGAAATAGACAATGAAACAAATTCCAAATTCGAGCTTCCAGGTGCTCATATTCGAGTGGAGGGCACGTTGTTCAAAATTCGACGGTTCTAGGTATTATTGTTTTTAAAATGCGAAGAAACATTCATGCATTCATGCAGATTGTCTATTACTATTTAGTTTCTTTAAATATAATGCATGGCGATAATATTTGATGGCAGCTGTTTGAAATGTCAATCGATCCAGAAAATGAAACGACGCAAAATGCCGTTTTGCGACTAACAGCCTTTTGGATCTAACACCCTTTCAGGCTAAAAATTTGTTACATTCTTCTATGACGAACAATCGTTTGTTCGCGAGTTAAAAATATTAAGTTTCCAAATCTAATTCTACCAAAATTATTATTTGCAAAGACAGAAGTGAATGTTTATAAGTTAAGATGAAAACTATGTACGTAGAGCTGATACTGCATTTATATGAAAAAAAAAATTAGGATCTTTTCGAATTGCCTTTAATAATTTTAAGAGAACTAAAGGTAGAAATAAAGAAAAATATATCAGTTTGGCATTTATTAGCAAAAGTAAACATTACAAACATTCGGATACCTTTATTTCAACACATTTAAGGTGTTGACATTATATTCTTAAAATAAATAATTATAAAATTTTTAAACGCGTATAATCAATTCTACTTTGCCACCATTTTTGGAATAGTGCATTGGTTAGTATCGAATTATTGCTTTGTTCAACAAAACAGAAAGCAACATGAAATAAGAAAGTAATTTCTTTTGTTAGTGTACCTAGGTTATAGTAGCAGAAAATAACCTTTTGCAATAAATAATAAAGTAACAAAAATAAAATCCAAGAGTAAAATGTTAATACAGGGAAGCAAACTAAAGAAAATAATAATAATAATAAAAAAAAAATCTGAAAACTTTTAGATTTTGCATTACGTCCAAAGGGGCGTTTTTTCAACGTTTTGTGTATTACATTATTAATCCAAAGGGGCAATTTGCCCAGATGTACTATTAATTTCGTTTTCGCATTTTGCGTCGATTCACTAAAAGCGTTGCTTCACTTTTCAAATTGTTGTCACCAAATAACGCTCTGTATTGTACTTAGAGAATTTAAATAATGAAAAGTCTGAATAAATGTATGTATGTTTCTCGCATTGTGATAAAACAACGCTACCTAGAGCCATCAAATTTTGAATATTGAACGTTTTCACCTGAATATGCGTATTTGGAAGTCCAAATTTGAAATTTGGAATTTGTTTTATTACCGATTTCATATTTTGTAAACTTTTAATGAATTTTTGATTAGCAAACTCACAGATTTCAAAGCGAGCAATGACAACGTTGTACCAAAAAAAAAAAAAAAAAAAAAAAATTAGCTCAAAACATTAGCTCCAGCGTTGTCTCGGAAATACTAAAGATATGGTCATTAAATTCCTACTATTAGCTCACATTCTCCCTATATCTTGCTCAAATTTTCAATCGTTAATAAAATACGTTTCATTCATCCACTCAAGTTCAAATACATTTTTAGTCCAAAGGGGCTTTGTCCCTGGAGGACTATTGTTTTCGTTTTGCGATTTTGCGTTGAATCACTCACACGTTGAATGTCCGTTTCAAATTGCTGCAACCAAATATTTCCCCCCTGTATTGTATTTCAAGAAATTAAATAATGAAGAATGTGCATAAATGTATGCATGTTTCTCGCATTGTGATAACAGGACGGTACCTAGAGCTATCCAATTTTGAATGACTTAATCCTACTGCGAATATGGGCATCTGGAAGCCCAAAATTTGAAATTTGGAATTTTTTTATTATCGATTTCATATTTTGTAAAACTTTAACGAATATTTGATTAACAAACTCGAGGATTTCAAAGGGAGCAATGGCAACGTTGCACAGAAAAAAATATTTTTATCTCCAGCGCGTGAGACTGTGTATCCAAAATTTTAAAGATATACTCAATTTAAAAGTATTTTGCGGTTTTGCTCTTGAAACGAATTTTATGGTTTAAGTGAGAACATGATATTTAATAAATAAGGGTAACACACAAAATGTTAAAAAACGCTCCTTTGCAAGTAATTTAAAATCTGAAAACGTTCAGATTTTTTTTAAACTCTTATTGGATGACACTTGATGTTAATACAGTTTTTTCACATATCAAAATCCATTCCTACATATTTATTCCTGTTTATCGGAACTAAAGATATGCTGTTTTTATTAAATATTATAATAAGACTTACAAATAATGAACGTTTAATAGGAATCTGAAGTGTAAAAATTAATTTCAGAACACCTTATAAATAATAGTACATGATTGTGATAAATGGGATTGTAATATTTAAAAAAAATAAGTGGAAACAGTAACACAGATTCCTATATTTTTAAAATATAACCCTTTAAAATGTTCCTTACTTCACAGACGGAGAATGCGGAAAGAAACAGAACGCAAGCGACGGTTAGAGAATGGAAAACATAAGCGCCAACAAAAGCTTGCAAATGAAACAAAAGAAGAAAAGCGCCAACGTTTAGATAAACGAAATCAAAGATTATAGAATGCGTCTCAAGAGCAGAGCGAAACTCAGTTATTAGCTGATCGTCAAAGACAAGCATTATGAATAAAAAATGAAACTCAACTACAACGCAAATAACGATTACAAGATAAAAAAAAGGAACTCAAGAACATCACGAAGTTCGTCAAGAAAGACAACGTATTGAACATTCACAGGCACTGAGAAGAGTTAATGCACAAATAAATAAATAAATAAATAGCTTCACAAATTAGAAAAGGAAAATGTTAGTAATGTTAATAAAAAGTAACTAAAATAATTTTTTTCTTTGTTAACCTAAGTAGGAATTGACTTTAATTTTTTTTATATTACGTCTTTTAAAATTATTTTGCGATATTGCTCTTGAAGTGAATTTTATGGTTTAAGTTTAATACACAAAATATTACAAAAACGCCTCTTTTCCACGTAATTTAAAATCTGAATCCTGCTGCAAAATATGAAATCGATAATAAAAACAAATTCCAAATTTGGGCTTCCAGGTACTCATATTCAGAGGAGAATTACGTTATTCAAATTTTGATGGCTCTAAGTACCGTTGTTCTATCACAGCACGAGAAGCATACATACATTTATACAGATTCTTCATTATTTAATTTCTTTAAATATAACATAGGGCGATAATATTTGGTGGCACCAGTTTGAAAAGTCACACGGACATTCACAGTGAATCGAGTCAAAATGTCAAAACTAAATTAAACGTCCTTCTGAGCTAACGCTCCTCCTTTAGGCTGAAAAATTAGAAGCATATTTAAACCCAGATATCAAAAGTGAAAAAGTCATAGCAATAGACGTTTGGTCTTGCAGTTTAGAATTAGATCTTCCAATAGGTTTACTTATCTCTTTTTCATTATATTTCTTAAAATTCCTCTCGATTTAGTAGATACGTAAATATCATGAAGCTAAACACGAAATTCCAAATAGGCAAAAAAAATGTTAATACATTAATGATACAAGCTGCAAAGCACGGATTCGTGTATCAATGAGAATTCAAAAGCCACACAGGTTGGAAATTCTTAGACAAAAGTACTGACCTTTACATGTTCTAAATGACCAGCAATAGACTTCCAGAATGGCTCTTGCTCCCATCCACCCTCTCTTAAATCCTCTACTCTCTGCCAATTAAATCCAGTTTCATTTAACCAATTAATTAACTTAAGGGCGATCTTTCGGAGACACCTCACATTCCATTCATTCACGCTACGATGGAAGCACTTCCGTAAGGAAAGTAATAAATCACAAAGGTTTTGATCAAATTTTATTGCGTTTAATTATCTCCCGACGGAAGTGTGTGACGAAGCTGGATCTTAAATATTGGATACATTTCATTTAAGATGTGAAGCTCGGAAGTACTTTAATAACCTTCAGATTATAAATGAAGGAAGTTCTTGTTTCTTAGGATGTATTCCCACTTCTGTTCTTATTACGGAAATTAGAAGTTTGAATTAAATTTAAGGAATGTTCATGCGAAATTTCCGTTCCATTTCCTGAAGAACTGGATATGAATTGCATTAACGACATATTTTTGAATTTCATTTGATTGCTGTTGAAATATCATTTAAAATTATTTACCTTCTGCTAAAGATATTATTAGTTGCATTGTCTCTTAAATGAATAATTACTTAAGAGTATTCACAGATTTTAGATAATTATAATTGAAAAAGCGATTAAATAGATTTTAACTTATGTTGTATATTTCACCAACGCATAAAATGAAATAAATACATATCACAAAAGAGGGTATAAGAGTTAATAATTTGTTTCACTGCTTCTTAGCCCATAATATAAATTTTCCTGCTTCATAATTTGGAAGAAATATAGTATCTTTCTGTGTAATTTAATTTTTTAAGGGTCGCGATAGTAATACGCAGTAGTACAAGGTGACACAGAATAACGTTAATTTTTTAATTGCGTAGTGGCAGTACTGCGGGACGGTGAACTTCAGCAAGTAAACACTCGCCATTTTAGTAATCATGGATCAGTAGAACAGAAAACAGACACAAACCCTTATTTTTCTCGACTCACAAAAATCTTAATGAGTTCCTGAGCGCGCTTTACATGCTAGTAAGGTGATAGTATGGTGTGCTGTTTCCTTACATGGGATCTTCGGACTGTAGGTTTTTGAACATGAACAGGAGAACACAGTATCTGGCAATGCGGATCGTTACTTGGCAATGTTACAATCTTTCGTTACACCTGAACACACTGAACTCCACACGTTGAAAAAAGTTGGTGCCAATAGGATAGATCGACATCACACACTGCATGGCAATCAATGGACGTTGTGCGACAGTTGTGCAATCAATGGAATTTGTTCGGTAACCGTGTGACCTCAAGATTCGGTGACGTTCTCTGGCCTCCTAGATCATCAGATTTGTCCATTTGTGATTTTTTTCTTGGGGCTATCTCAAGAGTAAAGTGTACAAGACTCGATCAATAACTCTGAATGAGTTAAAACAGAGAATTTAGGGTAAAATCCTAGCTGAGATTTGCAGCAGTTAATAAGGATTCTCAACAGCAGATTTCAAGAATGCATTCGTACAGAAGGACGAATCATCTAAAGGGCGTAATTTTCAAAAAATGATAAATTCGATTAATATGTCTTAAATGGCAAGTTTTAAGATTTCAGTTACTATGAATAAAATGTTTTTCTTCCATCACTCTTGCTTTTATTGGACTGTTAAAAAGTTCCTGTTTTTTTGTGTTACCTTGTATGAAAACGTAGTTCCCTACAAAAGGAGTAAGTGCACTTGCCGCAAGTTGAAAAGCATAAGATTTTAATGGTTTATTGAGCTTAACAAAAATTTATGAATAGATCTGTTAGACTTCGACACGTTAGTAAATCTGTATGATGAATATCAGATGAAATATACTTGACTGGTACAACATGGTCAGAAATACTTGAGAGTTTATTTAGTCAGATGATTGACGACTTAGTAAATTATCCTCGATACTGTGCTAGATTCCTGTTCCAATCTAGTCTTCCACAGCTATATTCCAATTCAGGTTTCAATATTTTACAATCGCCACACCAAGGAATGTTTCATTATAGGTTGCGAAGAACGATGTCGGTTGATCATGGAAGCAGCTCATAAATAAGCCTTTACATCCTTGTCGGATTGAAAACGTTGACCCTTTATGTTTTTCTTCACCAGTGCAAAGATGTGAGAGTCGCAAGGTTACAGATCTTACCTGTAAGCTGGATGTTCCAAGAATTCTCAATTTTTACGGGCCAATGCCACGACACATATCCGGAAGACATATGGCCTTGCATTGTCGTGCAAAAGGATGACACTTGATAACAGCATACCTGGACGTTTGTTTTTGATAGTCTTATGCAGCTTATCAAGCGTTTCGGTGTACCGTTAGAAATTGATGGAGACCATGCGGCTCCTTAAAATAAACCAATAGGGAACCCTGAATGTCGAAAAAGGCTGTCAACATGACCTGCTTATTGCTGACAATATTGTGAACAGTACTGATGGAAACGTTTAAGTCATTTGCCACGTCACGAAAGTATCGACGTCGATTTGCCTTGACTGTCGTGTCAATGACCGTAATCAGCTTATATGTCACAACCTTGTGCGCTTGCTCGGGCCGCGGCAAATCCGTTGTCTCATGGCTATCTTCGCTAAACATTCTCGCGCACCTTGTCACCGTGGGCTTCGACGCACGTGTCTCCGTACATAACCACCATTCTTCGATGAATATCCACCGGCTTAAACACTTCCAGTTCTAAAAACGTTACTACAGCTCTCTGATCCGTTTTCGATGCAATTGCATCCACACCAGCCATTTTTGAATGAATGCCACGTCCTTACGACTGAAGTTAGCACACATCTTCTTTCCCACACTCATGCGTGGTATATACAGCTTCACTATCGCGTTTGCTTTACGAAAATCCAGTGAAACCTTTTCACATGCGGCGTTTCGAATCACTTTCTTTGAACAAACCTTATATATTTATTAACATCTCCTTTTTATTAAACTTACTTGATTCCTTTTTCCAGAATTCGAAATTTAGGCTTAATCCACATATAATTCGCGCATTTTTAATATATATTTTAAAATAATTTTTTATAAATTTTTTGAAAACATTTTTGTATTATAACTTGTAAAATTTTACCATCACCTTAAAGTAGATGTATTTCTAGGCACCTCAGTTGCGGTGTTTCGTTTTAAAATGGTTTAACTCCTATTGATATTTCATAGGTGAGAACCATGCAAACACTTATTCACCAAACCCATTTCTATCGGAGTGCAATTAAAGTCCAATCGTGTTATTCATTTGATTGGAGACATTGGAACACACATAGTTAACGAATACGATAATAATGACAAATCCTGAAACCAAATAAGAAATGTACGTAACGGAACGTAACATTTTTTTCAGTTAGGTTTGATGATGTTTTACAGGTGCAAGTAAAAATATGGGAGACACCAGCTATGTATGATGAGTCGGCTGGTAACACCTTCCCATACTAACTCTTAAAACAAATTGCTTGCTTTATAAGAATTTGCAAAGAAAGGTTAAGGAAATCGGCGGCTGAAACATTCCAAATGATTTAGAGTTCACCAATTATGGTATATCGTACAATTTCACCATGCGCCTCCTATCCAGTATTTATTAAAAATAATAATCTAGAACATTCAGAGATTACAATATAGGCTCAATATAATTTGTAATTCACAAATTAAATTGAACATCTGTTTGGCCTAACAAAAATACCTGATAAGCATGTACAAATAAAGTGTACAAATATACTTAAAAGTGTACAAATAAACTTAACGAAATAACTGCAATAATTACTGGGAGCATAATTTTATAATAAACTGTAATAAAAATAAGAAGAATGTAGGTGTTCATAGGGTTATTTCAGTTATAAAAAGTTACCATAGTTGGATAAAATTCACAAGTTGAGTCATTTCGTACATATTCACTAAATTTATGCAGCATAAGAACTTATACTTGACTAAGTTCTTGGCCATAATAAGAAAGTTGCTGCCTAATTTTTTAAGCTTCGGATACTCTGATGTTTATCTTTAATTAGAAATCTTTGGAATGATAGGAGATTAGTTTGTGGGCACTTTATTTGTATAGCCTCAGTTAAGGGGAATGAGAAAGTGTAATAGTTAGGAGTTCCTTGTTCCCACATATGCAGATATCGGAGTTCGCCATATTTATTGCTCAGAAATATGTGGGGAAGGGTTCGAAGCCTGTTATATAGTAATTTAATGAAGGATTCGAGTACAGAGATGCGAAACTTACATTGGGATCAAGTTATATGAGCGCCTTCCCTGCGAAGCAATATACTACAAATCTTGCCAAGACTTTGGAGCAAGTTGTTTTATGTGGAACTTGAGATTTGAATAAGGCCATGGAAGGATAATTTCAATACCATCTTGATTAAGAATTGTTTCTTTGCCTAATGCATCTGCCTGATCATTACTAAAATGGTCATTATGTTCTTTGGTCCATGAAATTTGAAATGCGTAGTTAGGAATTTTGGCAAGGAAAGAATTAATTTCGAAAATCAATCTAGAGGAAGGTATAGGATTTTTAATAGGTAAAATAGCTGTTTGGCTGTCCGATTTTACGGTGAATACGTTAACTTTTTTAGAATGGGTCTTTCAATCGCTGTTTTTACGGTTGGCATTTCCACTTGGAAATCAATATTATTATGAAGATGTCCTTTTCGTTTGATGACGTTTGAAGGGACAGTTTGAAATAGACACATTTGATGATATTTGAAGGGGAAATTTGAAAATAGATTGATGAACCAACTTTTCCTTCAATTTTTGACCCATCAATGTATGCAGTTGGCGATGATGAAGTACTTGAATTTTCATCAAACATTAGGAACTTTATTTCGCTGAAGCGAAGCGCTAGATGAAAATACGATTGCGGATGTTGTTTTACAGCAGGCCTCAATGTACTACTATTTGGCCATGTTCGCATAATATTGATAAGAATCCGCATTTCGATGGCTGCAGCCATATTGCATCACAGGCGTTAGAAATTCTTAATAATTTTTATCATTCAGAGTATTCATAACACTTTCGAAAAAAAAAGAAGTGCATGGAAACAAAAAAAAAATGTAATCTGTCTAAAACGAGCGATTTGTTTTATTTAGTTTACAGGCGACTTGTCTATTCAGAAATGTAAGTCAATTTTTACTTCCTTATAAGGAGTACAAAGGAAGTATTGCAATCACGAAAAATTTCAGGTATCATATTTCAACGAAAATATCCATTTTGACCGCTAGAGAATGCAATTTAACAATGTTTTTGCGTAACATCCGTACGTAAGGACAGAATAAAAGATTCTATTTCCCCCAAAAAATTATAAAACTGATTTAAATTGGATTCTGAAGAGATTTTTTCATGTCGCTTGTGCGTACGTAAGTATGTACGCATTTATCTCTCATAACTCAAAAACGAGTAGCCTTAGAAGGTTACAATTTTCTATATTCGACTGCTATAACATGTAGATGTGCATCTTCTATTTTGGTTGAAATCGGCTGCACCAAACGAGTAAAAATATATGGATATATACATATATATATACATCCACCGTGTTACTCGGGTCAGTAATCTCAGATTCTGTATTCTTACATGTTTGTAAATTGTGCCATTTTTTTTTTGCTTTAAAATGATTGAATTATATTATTCTTATCATCCAGTTAAGGTTTTTATGACTTTAATAAATCTGCATGCAAGATGTGTAGATTTATCAACAATTTAAATGTGCAGCTAAGGCTAATTATTCATAGCATAGCAGCCATATTTTTTACATTTGAAACTTAACAGAATAGTGGGTTTGTTGCCAATCTAGAGAAACTAAGCTTCGCAACAAGAAAGGTAACGCCTTCTTTTATTATTGCAAATTAAATCACGCTTAATGCATTTTGGAATTTATTGGAGGAAATACGTGTTTAAGATTTAATTCGTAATTTTTAATATAGACATTTTGAGTTTGTATGTATTTTTGTTTTGTCTCGAAGTGAGAACTGAATTAATTGAATGAGAATTACTGAATCGTCTGTGAAAAACTGTTTCTTTCTTTTTTTTCTGTTTGTTTAATTTCTTTTATACATCGTTTTAGATTTATTATAGTACAGTAGAAGTCCATTAGTCCGGCATCCAACAGTCCGGAATGCCCGATAGTCCGGCATCGCTCCGGAAAATTGTAAAAATTTTGGTTTTCTCCAAAAGTGTGTCTTTAAAGCAAATAAAACCGCTAGAGAGCTATTCGGAAGTTTTCGGGGTAGTTCGAGATCATCCGGAAGCGCTCGGTATTGTTCGGAAACAATTAGCGGCCGGCTAGTCTCAGCTGTCACAACAAATTCAGGTGCAGTGCAGCTCCGTTAATCAATCACGAAGCGTCTTCGCCATTTTTTTTGTGCGTTGTTGTTGTGTGTCCTTTCACATCGCAGTAAACGTAACTTTTGAAACTGTTTATAAAAAAAGTGATTTTCGTTCTAACTGTACAGTGACCATGTTTTCAAAACCTAAGCCTTCGAGTTCAAAAGGAGAGAAACGAAAACACGTAACACTGACTCTCAATCAGAAACTAGAAATCATCAAACGGCTAGAAAAAGGCGAGAATAGAAATGTTTTAATGAATGAGTTTAATATTGGCTCATCAACTATTTATGACATTAAAAAACAAAAAGATGAACTAATGAAGTTTGCTTCTCAATCGGTAACAACTGAAAAATTGGCTTCTAGAAAAACATTAAAAAAACCAAAACTGGAACAGCTAGATAGTGTATTGTTCAAATGGTTTAGTGCAGTACGTTCTGAAGGAAAGCCGGTAACAGGGCCAATGATTGTTGAAAAGGCAAAGAAATTCGGCCAAGATTTAGGAGTTGCTGAAAGTGAATGTAATTATTCTGATGGTTGGCTCAGAAACTTTAAGTTTCGGCATGGAATTCGAAGACTTGATGTAACTGGAGAAACCCTTTCAGCAAACCAAAACTCTGCAGAAAAATACAAAGACGAGTTTGAGAAAATCGTGGCTGATAATGATTTAACACCTGAACAGATTTACAATGCTGATGAAACAGGGCTATTGTGGCGATGTTTACCAACATCTACACTAGCTGGGGGAGGAGAAAAAGCAGCCAAGGGTTTTAAAAAAAACAAAGACAGATTAACCGTTTTGCTATGTGCTAATGCGTCTGGAAACCACCGAGTGACCCCTTTTGTGATAGGTAAATCTGCAAAACCCAGGGCTTTTAAGAATGTTACACACTTGCCTGTCCAATACGATGCTCAATCAAATGCGTGGATAACTGCCGCCCTCTTTAAAGACTGGTTTTTTCACCACTTTGTGCCTGAGGTCAAGGAATCATTCAAAAGCCTTGGTCTACCAGAAGATACTAAAGCCATCCTTCTTTTGGACAATTGCAAAGCCCATCCGCCAGTAGATGAGTTAGTTTCTGGAAATATTGTTGCTACTCTGCTCCCACCTAACGTAACATCTTTGATTCAACCCATGGACCAAGGGGTTATTCAAAATTTTAAATGCTTTTATAGAAGGTCTTTTATTCAAGGCCTGTTAAATGCCGACTGTGACGTGACTGATTTTCAAAAAAAGTTTACAGTAAAAGATGCCGTCTATGCTATTGCACAGTCTTGGAACCAGGTAAAAAATACAACACTCCAAAAATGCTGGAGAAAACTTTGGCCAGCTGCAAACCCTGCATCTGACCTAACTCTACAGACTGATGAGGAAGAAAACCATCAAGACGCTCTGACCAAAGTTTTGGATGTCGTTAGAAGTACTGACAATCCCTTGAAAAACCTGCCTGAAGATGAGGTAGAGGAGTGGCTTTTAATCGACGAGAATGAGCCTGTTGAACAAGAACTAACCGATGAGGACATTATCAACATTGTAGTAAACCCTCAGCCTACTCAAAATCTTGAAGAAAATGACTCAGATGCCGAAACGGAAGAAAAGGAAAAAATCAGCTGGGCAGAAGCTGCAGAATCACTAAATAAGTTTATCTCTTTTGCTGAGGCTAGTACTAGCTACAGTGCTTCAGAAATTATTGATTTCCATATCATTAGAAATAAATTTTATACTAAACGCCAAAAGTCAAGAAAACAAAAAGACATTCGTGACATTTTTAAATCTAAGTGAAATATGTTTTACAGTACGTGTACATACATTATATGAAATGTAAAATAAACTTTGTTGTATGTATTTGCATACTGTACTTTTAGTTTAACTATTAACCTAATTGTTCTTATAATTACCGCCCAATAGACCGGAATTTTCGGTAGTCCGGCACTGAGCTGGTCCCGAACGTGCCGGATTATCGGACTTCTACTGTATTTGAATATAACATGTGGGAACGATTTGGGAATTCTCCAGCTGATATGCATAATTTTTGTGCATTCTGATGAGTTATAAAATGAATGAGATGTAACGCTGTTAAGTGAAGCTAGCGCCAGAGTGCTGCTGCGGTAAACAAATATAGCGAATTTCAAATTCTATTGTGGTTTATGTGTTTATTCTATTGTGGTTTATGTATTATCGGCGACGTAGATTTCATTCAACCCAATAAGTGTAAATGAAATGCAGAAAAAATTGCATATAATTTAATATTCCGTACAAGGAAATCATGTGGTGTGCACATAAGAAATTTTTAATCAGTTATGGTACAGCACATGAAGGCTAACTCTGTTAGGGGAAGGATTTTCTAAGGAAATCCTACTAGAATTCGCATTACAGATTTGATTTGGGAAAGTATGAAATTATTCAATGCAGCTAGCTTGTTTGTTGGGTTTAAGCCAGGTACAAATATCAGTCAGCTCAGCTAAGGGACATTTATTGGCACCCATTTGTATTCCAACGTTTACTAGGAGCATGAAATGTCCTACCGGAGGAGTAACTTCGAGCTAATACCATTATTTTAATATTACTTAATGTTAAATATGTAAGTGCAAATATATTAAAATAATCACAACAAGAACAGTGACATATAAATGCATTAAAATAACCACAACACGAACAGCAGTATTCAGTGAACTTTATCTACTGAAATTGCTACAAAATTAGTGCAAAGCATTGTTTATAGTGAGCATAGCATTAAAGTGTAAAATGAACTTTAGAAGGACAATGAAATTACTTTGCAGTGCCTCTTCTTGATATCAGAATGCTAATGATAATCTCAGTGATATTCTTATCGGTAAAATATATCATTTTACATTTAATTACATTCTTCTCTTTCAAAACGCTCAATAAATTCTGAATGCAAGATTTGAAAATTGCGTGATCATCGTCCAAGTGATTCGTCATTCCGCGATAAATCGTCTTCTTTTGAATTCATATCCCGAGCTACGATTTCACCATCTATCTTCCATCTTAAGTCCGAACCCTGAATCTAATTTATCGACTTTCTGTTTCTCATTACTTTAAAGTAAGTCCTCATGGGAACATTAGATAAGACTGTTACATTTCCTTGTTCAATTTTGTGAAAGGTATAAGGAATGAAAAATTAAAGCTTGGAGCTTTAGGAAGGCTTTTCTGTGCGTTTCACTACATGTTTGGGCAAAGAAGAACTTAGTTAACTTAGGAAGCTTAAAAACAGAGTTCTTAATACTTGCCATCTTCAAAAGCAATATTCAAGGAAAATAGACATTTTTAAAAAATAAGCTATTAAGAAAATAAATAAAAGTCTCTTTTAAACCATAAAGAGGAGGAAAAAAATCCAGCTGATTTTACAATGGGAAAGGAAGTCTTTTGAAGCTACTCATAGAACTTCCCTCGACCACTGATAGAATAACATACTAGTCAGTTAAATAGAAAATGCCTGCCTTTTAGATGAAAATATAGTCATAACAAACTTCAGTATAACGAACGAACCGTTTGGTTTCATCGAATATCGTATAAATGTAATGTTACTTAGCACTGATATAGCGAACCTATGAAAGAAGGAAACAGATGGGCAAATCCACTCATTCTTGGGATTGGATCGGAACCGTTCACTCACCGAAATGAAACGGTTCTTTTCTTATGACTTACCGCTCATTAACAATAAGTTTTTTGAAAAAGATCCGTAACGAGAGGTGAATCAAGAGCGGTAACCAGTATGCAACGAAGGGAGGAAAGAATCGAACTAGCAGTGGGACTGGGACTGTTTAATGAGGTCGGAGCAAAGGGCGAAAAGAATCGGACGAGCCATGCGAGCGGAAGAATCGACCCAATCAAACACTACCCCTGAACTGGTTTCTTTGAAATGTAGTTTCGAAATTCCTCACATCTCCTTTATTCTCCGAACAACCAATAAAATTCGAGAATTAAAAACTTTTCAAAAATTTGGGAAAAAAAATTAACTTATTTTTGACATGAGAGAATGAACATGCTTTTCTTCGCTAATCAGAATGGAAATTATTGCAATCGAACTCCAGTAAGAATCGGAATCGAACTCGCTAATGGGAATCGAACTTTCCTGGCACGCTTCCAACAATAGCAAATCATGAGAATAAGGTGTTCACTCCCTCAGAAAAAGGAATCAGTTCGTGAACGAATACCAGATTTCTATTCCTAAAACACTTCTAGCAAGAACTGTCTGTGAGCTGTTAAACAGCTACAACTCCGTTTTCTGGTATCAAGGTAAATTCTCTCAATAAGGTAAAACTGTTCCTTGAAAAGAACTAACTCTACTGGTATCTTCGATTGAACATTTTAGGGTTTTTCATATTTTCGCCAGAATTTGCAAACTTCTTACGAATTATTTAATAAACACTTTCTTCACTTTTAAAATCATGCGAGCCAGATTCAACCTAAAAAAAAAACACTTTTACGTTACTTTTCTTTTATCTTCTCTGTGTTGAAACAAAGTATCTGTGAGGCAGTTGTAAATCCAGTTTTAGAAAAATGAGAACACATTAAGCATGTCTGAGGACATCATATAGTGCTAGTCGCCACTGAATTAAAAAAACATGAATGGATTCTCTCGCTTCATACAAATTCTTTGACTGAGCTGTCAGACAGACTTGTATTCAAGTCTAATGCTTTGATGGAAGTTTGAAATTTTTTCGCTTCAAGGAAAGAGGAAAGGGGGAAATAGTTTAAACATACGAGCTATGATCCTTACCGGTTTGATTGGTTTGAGTGTAAAGGATGGTTAAATTATGCATTTACAACAAAGGTTTTGTATTCTTCAGGTCTTCTTCGAGACATGGTATAGTCTTCATAAAGGATATTATATATTCAGTTTTAAACCATGGATAAAATTTTCCTTCAATCTGAGTCACAACAGCCCATAATTACAGATTGGCTTCTTAAAAGTTAAATCCATCACTACTTTTTGTTATTCCTTTTTTAGTGTTTTTATGTTGTTATGAATGAGACAATTATTCATAGTTAGCTTCATTATTAGTCATCATAAGCGGGTAACAAGGGAAGAATCAACACAATGATATTGATACTAAGTAATTTACCATGTAAAATTATTAACTTATTTTGAAATTGAAAAAAAGACAGTCGAAAAATTTAGTAATTGTCCCTAAAAGTAGTTGAAATTAAAGCTCTATTAATTCTTAAAAATTGCATTTATTATTTACTTCTTTTGTTCGAAATAACGATGCTAAAATTTCTTTTTCGTTTCTTTTTAGCCCCAAAACATGAATAAGCTATTAGTTTCGAAACATAATTTCGCGTCAACCTCTGTAAACGATGAATCACTTCTCAAATTGTTTTTACCAAATACTGTAGCCCTGTATTGTCTTTAAAAGAATTGAATAGTAGGGAATCTGCATGAATGTATGTATATTACTCGCATTCTGAAATACAACAGTACCAAGATACATTAAATTTTGAATAACATTTTCCTCCACCCGAATATGGACACAAGCCCCAAATTTTAAATTTCAAATTTGCTTTATTATCTCTTTCACATTTTGTAACAGTTTAACGATTTTTTGAGTAACAAACACAATGATTTCAAAGCGAGAAATAACAACATTGTACTGAATAAAGCCTTTTTTTCTTCAGCGAGCGAGACGGTCTATATGAAATCCTAAAGATATGTTGTTTTTAAATATTTTGTGGTTTTGTTGTAGTATCGAAATTCATATGGCGCAAGCGCCATGAACGTGATATTTAATGGATAAAGAAAACTCATAAAGAAATAATAATAAAGAGATAAAAAAAAATAAGCCATCTTAGTAAGAAAACTAAACATCGATATTATGAACTGAGATAACTCTGAAAATATAGAAAATATGTGTGTCAAAATTTAACACTGCATCGAGAATTCTAAATGTATGTTGTACGCTGCTTAAACTTTTTTATAATTTTGCAGTTGGATAATATATGGCGTAAGTACGATGAAAATTATGCTTAATATTAAAGCTAAAAGACAAATAAAAAGGGCAAAAGTAGGAGTAAGTGCAGTCGCAGCCTGGTAGACTGCAAGCTCAGTGAGAATGTAAAAAACCTCAACAAACCCTTTTTTAGCGCAAAGGCCTGTTAACTGTGTTTTGGCTTTTTGCATGGATTCACTTTCTGCGTTGAATCAATTTTAAAACTGGTGCCACCAAATTTTACAGTCCTGTATTATATTTAAAGAAATTAAACAATGAAGAATCTGCATAACTGTGTGTATGTTTCTCTCATTGTATTAAAACAACGGCCATCAAATTTTGAATAATGCAATCTTTCACCGAATATAGGCATATGGAAGCCCTAATTTGTAATTTGTAATTTTTTTAATTATCAATTTCATATTTTGTAATACTTAAAAGAATTTTTGTTTAACAAACTCAACGATTCCAAAGTGAGAAATGGCAACACTGAACGAAAAAAAAAAACCTTTTTATCTCCTGTGCGTCAGAAATTCTTAAGATATGTTCATTTTAAAATTTTTTTGCGATATTGCTGTTTAATTGAATTTTATGGTTTAAGTGCGCAGAACGTGATATTTAATAAATAAAGGTAACACATGAAAAGTTAAAAAACGCCCTTTTGGGCGCAGTGTAAAATCTGAAAGCTTTCATATTTTTAAACCAATGGCGGGCACTCAGCCGACCTAGATTTGGCCACTTCTTCTAAGGCAGAAGTGGTGGCCACTTTATTATATAGGCACCTAATAGGTGGGCCGCGTTTGCTTCCTATGAAAGGACCACAATTACAACATGCCTTCTCCGAGATTCGAACCTAGGCCTTTTGTTGTCGCAATCGGCTCCCGCATTCACCATCCCCCCCGGGGGTTGACTCAGGAGAATTCCTGGCTAGGATCTGTACTTAGACAGTCTCAACCACGGGGGTAAAATATCAGGTACTATTGTACCTTATTCTTCACAGGACTAGAACCCGGGTATTGTACCCAGGTTGGGATCAGGCTCGGCAGGGACCGTACTGGTACTGTCTTGTCCGCTCCCTCGGCTGGGGTGGAGCTGTATAAAAACAGACAATGGGGGGGGCGAGGGACATATGCCTGTTAACCTAAGAAATGCATCAGGCGTCCCCGTCCTCCGTAAAGTGTCCCGCATTCACCATTCACTATATCGTTTGGGCGGATTAACAAACGCTTTTGGTTGACAGTTAAAGTCAGAAATCTTTCAGTTTTTTTAATTATAATTTTGCTTTCAGGTCTTCCATTTTTTCTGGTATCTGACAGTCTTTCGCTTGGTATTCAGATGTTTGATGCTTATCTAATAGTAAGTGCTGCATTAATTTTAATTTATTATACAGGACGTCTTTTGATTTGATTTGAAGTTCCTAAAATCCACTCACTCAGTTAACGTTTCCTTTTATTAAATTTTGTGCCTAATAAGCCTTCAATAGAAAAAAAAAATCTTCGATTAAAGCTTCTTGAAATCCACTACAAACATTAAATAAGCACTTTGCGTGTAGAGGCATTAGGTTATTTGGAAGCAGAAGATATGAAAAATGAGTAACACCTTCGCCGGGATTCCAAACACGGACCTCTGGAAGACGCGCCCAGCTTGCTGACCACTACACCACGAAGGCATGCTAAGAATGTTGAAAAAATACCTTATACACTCCCTCTTTTAAAGGGTGACTGGGATTCAGCGGATCCACTTGCCAAATCCCGGTGGTGGAGAAGCATCCTCCACCATATTTTTTGTTCAAGCGCCAGTGTAGAGACATTAGGTATTTTTGGAACAGGACACGTGAAAAATGAGCAACGCTTTCGCAAGGATACGCGCCCAGCGTGCTGACCACTACACCACGAAAGCATGCGAAGAAATGCCTTATATACTCCCCCTTTTAAAGGGCAACAGGGGATTAGGGGACCCAATCGCCAAATCCCGATGGTGGAGAATCTTCATTCACCACGTTTTTTTTTTTTTTTTTTTTTTTTTTATTTTTTTTTGTTCGAGCGCAAGTGTAAGGTGTGAAAAATGAGCAACGCCGAGACTCGAACCACGGACCTCGGGAATACGCGCCCAGGCTACTGACCGCTAAACGACGAAGGCATGCGAAGAAGGTGGGAGAAGTACTTTATATGTTTTTCTTCATTTGTCATTGTTGTAAATAGTTTGAATGTTACATTTTTGTCGTGTGTTAAAATGCAATGCTGTACGATCCACAATCTCTCCCAATCACATGATTGACTCATTGCGTTTGCTTTTCTAAAAGTTCGCGGTTCTTTATTTGTGTAATTTAAAATTTTATTTCCGGTTTTCAACATGCTTACAACATGCTACGGCTCCAGCAGCTTGATCAAAATGTTAATAAATGGGGAAATGATGTCATTAGGGATCTACACTTTCCGATTACAGTCAAGTTAATTTAATTGAATGAAAGAAAAATTGGATGGTAACATTTAGAAGTGTTTCGAATTTTAGATTTGGAGAGCTCTATAATTAAGCGAAATAATTTACTCTAAATTCCGGAATTCTTCCGTCGTTTCCACAAAAATCCTCTGAAAGGATTATTTGTACGACCTGTGGATCCAGTCAATTTGAATTTTCGACATTTAGTTCAAGGGAAGAATTTTCTACTTTAAAACAGCTGGTAATGCCTTACTTTGAATTATTTTAAAAAAAAAGAGTCTTCAAATATTCATGCCTCCGATGATTTTAATCTTTTGGAACTAAATATCAGGGACTTTAAATTTTAACTGGATGATTTTATGATATCTACAATACTATTAAAGCTATGTTTAATTCATTACCTTCGACCGTATTTCTTTCATATTGGATAGCTCCAAATTTATTCTTCTGAAACTACTGAAATGCAAATGTTTAAGATCTTCGTTTAGAAAGAAATTCCCCCCCTTCCTTTGGGAGATGTGCTGCTAGAATATTAATAGGAACAAACTTAAGAAATTGCTTCTTCCTTCAGGTTTTTAAGTACTACTCCAAATGTGAAAATTTGTCCCTTTGGAGCCTCTTCAAATCGCATGTGGCAATAGATTTCTGATTTTCTTAAATAATTCGAAACAGCAGGATAACAGTAAAGTACTAATTTTTTCAGGTTATAGGGATACTATACAGGTTATATAGGTTATAGGGATTGCAAGAAAGAGATTAGCAGCCCATTCAGCTACTCCTGAAATCAGTAACCTACGTAACCTATAAGTGAAAGCACTGCGGATTGGAATTACACGTTTGAGCGATGAATGCATGTTTACGCGCCTAGGCAGTTCCTTGCCAAAGGCATTAGGCACAATCCATTTAATTTTGCAGTTCCGTAAAAAAATGCTAAAATCTATACATAAAAACTTTCAGACTATATATTACGCTCAAGGGGGAGCTTTTTTAACGTTTACTGACATACCGTTATTTAAAATTTATTAAATATTATGTTATTCGTACTTAAACCACATAAAGTTCAATCCAACAGGAATACCATAAAATACTTAAAACCAACATACCTTTAGAATTTCCGATATCCTCCGGCTTCGCGTGCTGGAGATAAAAATGTTTTTTCCCGTACAGTGTTGCCATTGCTCTCTTTGAAATCGTTGAGTTTATTAATCAAAATTTCGTTAAAATGTTACAAAATATGAAACAGATAAAGAAAGAAATTCGAAATTCAGAATTCGGGCGTCCAGGTGCCCATTTTCGGGTGAAGGATTACGTTATTCAAAATTTGATGGCCATTAAGTACCTTCGTGTTTTCACAATGCGAGAAACATTCACGCGTTCGTGCAGATTCTTCATTATTTAATTTCCTTAAATATAATACAGGACGATAATATTTTTGGCAACAATTTTGAAAGTGTTTCGGCGTTTGTAGTGAAACGCCACAAAATGTTATTTTGAGAATGTTAGCTCTTTTGGGCTACCGCCTCTTTATGCTATAAAAGTGTTTTTGAAAAACTTTAGATTTTAACGGTCGCCCAAATGGGTTTGTAAAGTTTTCTTTACGCTCTCTCTGAGCTTTCAGTCTACCACTCTGCAACTCCCTTTTTGTTTGTTTTTTTATCTTTATTTTTATCATCATTCTGTCTTTATTTTCATCACCATCTTTTTATACTTATTTTTATCATCTTAGCATTTACGCCGTATACAATTCAACAGACAATTTATAAACATTTTTAAACTTGCAGATGTTTAGAAATCCCGATGCGGTGTTGTGTATTATCATACATGTTTCTATATTTTTCAGTCTTTTCTCAGTTCACTAAATCAATGTTTAGTTTTCTTAATAATATGGTTTTCAAAACCTTTTACGGTCTTTATTTTCGTGTGTTAAATTTATTAATTCAATATCAGCTTCTTCTCAGTTACGACACATAAAATTCAATTCAAGAGCAAAATCGCAAAATATTTAAAAACATCGTAGCTTTAGAATGTTCGATATGCAGACTCATGCGCTAAAGATAAAAATGTTCCATCTGCTCTTTTTCTGATAATTAAGTATGTTATCAAAAATACATAAAGATTTAAAGAATACGAAATATAAATTTCGAAAGTCAAAAATTCGTGCTTTTAGTTACACATGTTCAGGTGGAGGACTATGTTCTTCAAACTTTGACGGCCCTAGTTACAGTCATTTTTTTCACAGTGCGAGTAATATACACATGTGCACGCAGATTTTTCATTATTTAATATCTTCAAAAATAATAAACGACGATAATATTTAGTAGCAACAATTTGAAAATGATACAACCGTTTAAAATGGAGGGCGCAAAATCCCGTTTCAAGACTAAGAACCCACTCGGGATAAAAATTGAGTTTTTCATACATATTAAGATGAATTTCTGCGCTATAAAAACTTCATCTTGACAAGTAAACATAACTTGTACCTGCAAATCGAAATGGTTAGTAAAATGTTTACTAAAGCTAGTTTATATTCTGTGTTTATTATACTTTTATCAGTCAATATTCACTAGTCATTAATGTGGCGACATGGTTTGCAATATTGAAAAGCCATTTGTCAAATGTTTCGTGACGAGATTTTCTTTTTGCTCAAATGGCAACAGAAAAATGACTTTGATGCCAAAAAAAAAAATAAACTTCGAAATTTTTTTTTTCAAAAAGGAGAAACTCATTATCATACATATTTCTCCTGTTCTGTCGTTAATAAATTTACTTAAAGATTTGTTCTCTACAGTGTACTGATAGTATATTTGGCCTTAATGAACGAAACTGTAATGAACATATTGTTATGAATTTTGCATCTGGTTAGATATTTCTAATAGAATTATAATTAAAATTGTTTTATTTCCCCGTGCAATGCAGCGCGTGACATATTTTAAAAGGGAGCTACGCCGGAAAAGTAAAAAAAAAATACAAGGGCACGTGCATTTAACATTCTAAAAAAGTTTACCTCTGTAATTGATAGTTATTTGAATAAATGTAATAAATTGACTCCGGTGTTAGCTGTACTATTCTTTTGCTTTCCAGAAATTGCTAGAACTACCACGCGCGGTGGATTTAAAAGGCTTTAGGAAGTCGGGGAAAGACATCTCAGCTCAGTTTTTTACGTGAGACCGGATTAGCTTTCTCTGTGCTTTGGATTACGTTCTATTTAACGTTTTAGAAGTTTAGAATACAATTGCTGTTTGGTATTGTACGAACATTTTTGTCGAAAAGTTCATCATTTTGTTTTATTTCTTGAGCTAAGAATAAATGTTATTAATTTTCTATCAAACTTGTGCATTCAATGAACTTGTGCATTATGAACCTGTACGCATGCAACAATATTTCGCAAATGCTTAAACTTAAAATAAATTAACCACAGAAAATATTTATACGCTTTCTTACTTTCATATTCGATGTCTGGGTCACTTCACTAGAAGGGCCTAGTAGAGCGTTAGGAGAGCATGTTCTACCTCCCGATCGCGTTGTTGGCACGTAAGTCTAATCTTGCTACTATTCTAGTATTATCTTACTGCGTGCTAGTACTTGATAGTGACCTTAAATGAGGTCAAAAGCTGTTAGACAATTATGTGCAGCTTCCCCTACTTTTTTTCAGTTAGTATTAGATTAGTTCTGCTTTTCCATCTTAAGTGGAGGCTTACTGTAAGCCGGAGAAGGAGCCACCTGTTCATCTATTTTGAGTTGGAATAAAGGCTAAATTAACCCTTTCTTGGACTTTTGACTTGCTTACAGAACTTTGCGATAAGTCGCTACATAGGTTTTTAATACTCTAGCCCTCAAGAACTTCAAAATAAGCTAGGATATTACAACTTCTATATAAGAATAATTTTACACATTTTAGCACAGTCATCTTAAATTTGCAACACCTGACCCAATTGTGCGCGGATTGCGAGAATATTTGATTTATGTACTTATTTCAAAAAACGCGTTACAAAGTTTTCAGGATTTTAATTACTTTGGAGTAATTACTTTACGATATGATATAAATCTTAATAAAAAAACCTGAAGATACAAATTTTTAATCCGAAGGGGCAATTTGCCCAGAAGGACCATCAATTTCGTTTTGGCATTTTGCGTTGATTCAGTACAAGCGTTGTTTCACTTTTCAAATTCTTGCCACCAAATATTATCGCCCTGTATTACATTTAAAGAAGTTAAATAATCAAGAATCTCCACAAATGTATGTATGTTTCTCAAACTGTGATAAAATAAAGGTACCTAGAGCCATCAAAGTTTGAATAACGTTATCTTCCTGCGAATATGGACATCTGGAAGCCCAAATGTGAAATTTGCAATTTGTTTCATTATCGAGTTCATATTTTGTAAACTTTTAACGACTTTTTGATTAACAAACTCAAGGATTTGAAAGCGAGCAATGGTAAAGTTGTACAGAAAAAACATTTCTATGTCCATTGCGGGAGACTGTGTAACGGAAATACTAAAGATATTTTATTTATTTTAAAGTTATTTTGCGATATTGCTATTGAACTGAATTTTATGGTTTTATGGCGAAGAACATGATATTTAATAAATAAAGGTAACGCACAAAATGCTAAAAAAGGGCCCCTTTGAACATAATTTAAAATCTGATTTTTTTATATTTTAAATTTTTTATTAAATTTTATTTGCACTTGTCAGAAAATAAATAAGCTTATTTACGAATTTTTCCATTGGAAAAAAAGTCGCTTTATTAGGGAATAGTTTTATATATGAAAAGATTTCTTCACAATTGAAAATTAATATAAAAAGAAAACTCGCCCAGGTGACCAACATCTACAATCAGGGAAGATTATTTTCAGAATTTTTTCCCCAGTGCAGGGATATTATGCAAATTTTGTTTTTACATAGAAATATATATACTCTAATTTACGTGTCTAAGAAAAATTAAATAAGAGAACGAGGCTAGGTTGTTAAAATATGTTTCCAATTTTGTCCCACTTTGAAATCTCTCATAAATAAAAATTAAATGAAAATAGTTTACTTAATGATTAATTAAATATAGTACAATTTTTTTAATAAATGTCAGGTTGAGATACTAATGTTTATGTGTCAATGCGTATGAGTTACAAATGGTAACCCACGAAAACGTCTGGTAGGAAACACACTTTAGATTAGAATAGAAGAGAAACACATCAATGTGGCAATCAAAATCGCTGAAACAACCTTGTATTTGGTGTACATTTACTAAAACACTCAATCGATTTCGAGGGCAGCTACAGGTCCCTCCTCATCAGGAGAACATAATATCTAGAAAGGAAGAGAAACCTCAGTAACGGCTTTTTTATACCTTCGGGTAGAACCACGCGCGAGGAGGCAACTCCATCTATCGGTAAAAATAATAACCAAGAATTATGTTAATAGATTTCTAAAAGCGTTAGGAAGGACTGGATTTGACTTTGGAAATCATTCATTAAGATTTAGTATGTTTATTTTGTTCTCCTGATGAGGAGGGACCTGTAGCTGCCCTCGAAATCGATTGAGTGTTTTAGTAAATGTACGCCAAATACAAGGTTCTTTCAGCGATTTTGATTTACACTTTAGATTACTAGAAAATAAATAGAAATTTGAATTTTTTCCTTTGCTTTATGTGTATTACTGTATACATATATTTATAAGTATTTAACTGAAATTCAAAATTTAGTTAAAATGTTTTTTATTTGTTGATAAAAAATGTTCTCTTAAAAAAATCTGGTCCACTAGCTATTTTTAGATTATGGTTTCGCATGTAATTTGAGTTTGAGACCACTGTTTTATTTCAACTGTCTGATAATAATGGAACTAGACGACCTAAATGCAGTTAATATGAAGTGAAAGAATGGTTGATCAAGTTTATGGGAGCAGAAAAGAAAATGTATTTCATAAAGCTGAGTAAATACGTGTTATTTCAAAATTAATTTTTTTTCACATGAATAGTGATTTTAAATTTTCTGAAGTTCATAACACATTTAAGTGATTACTTATTACCTCACGACACAGTGATTTCGAATTTCGAGCTCTGTTATTACTATAATTACAGCAACTTTTACTACATCACAGTTTATTTGTTATTGTAAAATTTACACTTGTCAAATAGAAATTGAAATAGACCAGCATGATAATGGCTAAAAATAACTATCTATTATAAGACTTAATCAAAGAATAAAATTCTATGAAAGATCTTCGTTCCAATTAATAAGCTTTTCTTCTATCCTCGTTCATTGTGTTTGGGGCGGAGGTTCCACAGGATGTTCCAGTAGCAGATGATAGTGCTATGATGAAAAATTACTTTTTTTCCCTTTCCTTCCAAGACCAGATGGAACAAATGTATTAAATATTCTAATTATAATAATAATGATAATTTGAAACAGTTTATCTTAAAACGAAATTCACTAATGGTTAGACAACTATGGGTTTATATGTTGAAAAAATGGACTAAACATGCTTCCAGCTGTTACCACCCTGAAACAAATCTGCAAAAGAAATGGATTAATTGCTTCGGGATAAATACATAATGTCTACAGCTTTTCTGAATTACACAAACCGAACATTTAGATATGAAAATTTCGTGAAAGATCTCGTGGCCTTCCAGAGGCACCGCAGCATTCAAAACATCTGTTGGAGAGCACTATTTTAGAGACATGAAATCAGAAAGCTAAGATAGTTTCCATAAAAACAGCATCTTTAAAACGTCCTTGCTTTGAAATACTTATATATACTTTCAAATATTTGGATAATGTAAAAATTATCAAAAAACTTTCAAAATGCAGCATATCAGTCATTTTATTACAGAATGTAATTTCTTAAAGAAACCGACATGTAAAAAGTTAATTTAAATATATTAGGATTTTATTGTTATAAATTATTGCTTCAGCTCTTGTGCATTTCAATCCTTTATGTTCATCTTATTTAAAATTCGCTAAAGCAGTTCAATTCATTATAATCACTTCACTTCCTTTTATCGCGTCTAATAAGGAAATCTGTTAATATGTGACACGTAAATTTCTAGTAATTACAACTAAAAATTTTTGTTCTAATATTTTCTGAAAACATATTTCGAATAGGTAAACTAAATCTTAATATCATAAATGGAGAAAGGAATTACCATTTTTCATTTTGTTTCCGGATATTGCTCTGATTCATGTAATACTATTTATTGTGCGGTTTCATCTTCTACGACGGATAGATGACGCTGCCATTGAACGGATTGGTTGGCGGGTAGCGGAAAAGAGGCCATGTCTTCTCGACAAAAAATATATATGGTAAGAACGAAAGCTCCGTCAGACCGCAGAGGGAGAAAATACTCAGTGTTTACTTTACAGGGGCCATCCATTCAGCCTTAACATATTTTTGCGCATGCGCGAAAGCGGTGTTGATTCGGTGGCGACACAAATCCAGTCTTAAAACCTTTTTGCGCATGTATGAAATAGTGGTCGAGCCGGTGTCGAAGGTCGAAAGTCACATTTTTCTATAGTTCCATTTTTTTTCCTGTCGTATCGACAGAAATCTAATCAGTGATCTTCAGAAACAGATTAATTAGTGGATTATTTATTTTGAATAACAAAATGTATGAAAATCAATTTAAAATCATCGGGAAATGTTTGGTCAAAGAATGAATCCTCCCAGTTCCTTAATTTTGTATCGTATTCTTCACGTTTCTGTGCCCCTTGTAATTTTGTGACGAGAATTTGTCCTTTCGCGATATAGCGGCCCAGTATTCAAACTGATTTACATTACGGCTATGGAAGCTTTCCTTCTTTACACACACATTCTTTGGCCTCGACGCGAGAGGAAGAAATTATATGATGATAATATATATTTTATGATGTATGATGATAAATGATAGTGGGTTATAAGATGAGAGAATTTTGAACTTTTCTTTAGTGCTGTAAAATTTTCTGCAAATATTCACGTTCAAATTTTCATCTACGTGTGTAATCACTGCCTTAATAATTTTACTGCATAAATACCCATCTTAGAACTATTTTCTTAACATAATATCAAGAAATAAATGCCAAATAATAATGATTGACTGCAGAGTATTAGACCATTTACTGTTGTACCTAGAAAAGGATAAACACTTTACCGAACTTACAGGATTCAGCTTTTTCGACATAGAAAGCAGTCACCTACTGATGAGTCTTAACATATTCTTCTCGGCTTCAGATTTATTATGAGTGAGAAAACTTGAAGTTTCCTTTCTCTGTTTTATCAATATACCTACATTCAAAAATCAAAAATCACAGTTTGTAACACAGTCATATTTTAGATACATACAACAATGATTCGAATAAATTTAGTTAGCATTCAATTAGGAATTTTATGTATCAAATGCATATATGTTACATATTCTTAAATAATTCTAAACATTATTAGAAAAAATTGATAAAATACCCGATAATATACTTGTATCCCGCTTTAAAAATGCGAAATTCCTTTGAGCATTTAAATTGTCTTATAATCGCTTTCATGAGTGCGACTGTATACTTTTAAGAAATATGTTGAGACTCCTAGCAAATACCTCATCACAAAATTATGTAGCTCTCGTAGTCATCATTTTACAATATTCAGTACCAAGATTGCAAAAATTTAGTAGCATTAAACACATAATTTTAATTCAAAATTTAGTAAAATCGCAGTCCTCTTTCGACGTTTAGATAACACTTTATGGAATATATATATATATATTCGATAAAATTTCATAAGTATATATATATATCTAACAGCTTGAATGAGCTGTCACAACTGAAAAACTTTAGAACAGTTCACCTGCTGATTTTGAATATAGAAACGCAAGGGTTTTCAAGTAAAAGGGGGATTGTAATTGAGTATGATGATTTTGTTTCCTCTTGATAACGTTACATCAGATTATTTCAATTTTTCTCTTCCTTTTTTTATTTTCTCGTACTATTATATTTTTTCAGGTGTTTGTAATTTTCAGTTTTTAATTTCACATTTCTTTAATTCTTTTTTGTGTATTTATAGCATATTTTGAAATTTATCGGTAATAAGTTTTACTTTTTTGTTGTCTTTGTATAAAAGTGGTTCTATTTTTTTTTTACTTTTTGTCAATATATTGTTACCCTGTGGGGTTTCACTATTTAAATCTTAAGTTCTAACTTAGTACCCCACGAACACTAACAAGCGAATAATCGTTTAAGTGTGTGCACAGAACACGTAAGACTTAAAGAGGGTTTATAACCCTTTATTTTTCAGTATATTTACAATGAGTTCCTACTTGAAACTTTACACAAAGCCGCCACTCGGGCTTGAACTTAAAATAATAATAATTTAAACCAAAACTATCTTAACTAAGCTATTTGAAAGATATAGCCAAAGCTATCAGAAACTAACTAGTTGGCCCCTAAGTACTAATTAAATCGGAGAAGCCAAGCAAGGGCCTAAGATATGGCCGAGCGTAGTAACAGCTAAGAGAGACGTAGTCAGAAGGCAAACGCGCTCTAGTCAGGGAATCATACTCTCTCTCTTGAAGTCTATGAAGTCACAATCACAGAAAGAGTACTTAAATAGCATTCTTAATAAACTTAAAATAATAATAATTTAAACCAAAACTATCTTAACTAAGCTATTTGAAAGATATAGCCGAAGCTATCAGAAACTAACTAGTTGGCCCCTAAGTACTAATTAAATCGGAGAAGCCAAGCAAGGGCCTAAGATATGGCCGAGCGTAGTAACAGCTAAGAGAGACGTAGCCAGAAGGCAAACGCGCTCTAGTCAGGGAAGTCAGGGAGTCTCTCTTGAAGTCTGTGAAATCACAATCACAGAAAGAGTACTTAAATAGCATTCTTTCTCATTTGCATTAACTGCGTTTCTGAATTTACATTCTGGCAGGAAATTGTAAGCTGAAATTAGAATACGATAGGAAAGATATAAAACATAAAATAACTGTTAATAAACTTAGGATAAACATTACAGCATATATATTTGGCTCGTGAAAAGAAAAGCCTATGTTTGAATACCCTTGAAATTGATAGAGTTTTATTCAACATTTATTTTAAAATAAGGCTGCTGTTTTGCTTTTAAATTTTACACTGGCAGCTTTCTCTTCTAATTTGAAATTGTCTTCAATTCTTATAAGTAGTGAAAGCAAGCAAACTTGTAATGGCAACATGTTTGTTATTTTATAAAAATGCTTTTTATTATTTAGTTCACAGAATTCATACTTACCGTCATTTCATAGAATTTACAGTTTTATAGTCATTTTCAAATGATTATATAGTTATTGTTCGGATAAATATGGCTGTTAAGTTTAATTTAATAAAAAGAATTTAAAAAACGGTGTGTAGTTTACTCGAAAAATAATTACCAGGTCTTAGATATTTGCACAGCAAACGCCGTAGTTATTTTACTTACATTTTTTAATTAAATTTTAAATCCAAAATAATTTAATACATTAGATGATAAAAGCTTTTTGCTATCAAAATACATAAGAACCCAGTTTATTTTAAATCATTTTCTACTATAACTAAATATTTTTCCAGCACGGTCTGAAGAAATTAAGTGTACGAAACCGTGTTCGTGCCTTAATACTTGCATACGGGAATCATACATATTCGTTACTTCACGCTTGGCTCATGTTTGCAATTATAATTTTCTCACCATATTCAAATCTCTAGTTAAACAAGATTAATGAGCTGAATGTTAATTAGCATTATTATTTATCTTTTTTAAATACTGTTTCATAAACATATCGTGGGATCGAGCCTATTTAAATACTATAATATATATAGCGTACTTCAGCATTGTTCGTGTCTCATATTCCCAGGCATTTAAATTCCATCAGGATATTTTATTTAAACTAAAGAAATTCATCGTATAGCTCAATGGATTTATTATGCAAACAAAGGGATTTCGCTAACGTTTTATATACAAATTAATAAAAAATCAGGAGAGTGTTATCGAGGAAAAATATGTTTCGAAAACCTTTTATATTTTTTTTTCTCATAATCACTTATTTCTTTTGAAAAAGCACATTAATGTGACTACACTTTCGTTTTTTCATTCATTAATAAAATAATATTAATCGGAGACAAAATCTTTTTTGAACTTAAAATAAAAGCAGTAACATATCAATCTTAATATCAAGTAACCATCTAACTATTTAGAAAACAATACATTTTTCACAGGTTAAGACAAAGCATTGAAATACATAAATGATTATATAATTCTTTGGCAAGGATTTGCTAGAATATTTGACTGTTATTGTAAAAAAAAATGTCATGCTTTACAGCATAATGAAACTCCCATCAGAAATAAATTTTCATAATGAAACAACTAGAAGTGACTAATACATTATTTTGCAATGCAATAAATGTTTTTCTTCCTCTCTGAAAAGTTCTCCTACCTAAAGATCCGTAGATATAAAGAGAGTGAATCACAGTAAAAAGCAGGAAAATCAGTAAAACTTGCATTAAATGCTCTTGTATACAAGCCTGGCTTTAGTTTTAAATAAATTGCAAACTGCTGCTTTGGTTGCCTAAATAGACAATTTATTTCTAAAATATTCTAATTTTCGTTCGACCGCATCGGGAAAAAAGGGGCTAATTCCCAAGTTAATCTTACGCCGAAAATCGTTCTCATCAATTCCTTCCTCTCAGACAGAACTTTCTGTGTCAGCCAAGAAGAAACGAATTCCAACATCAAAAAAGTCAGTGTAGGTGTTCCCCAAGGTTCTTGCCTTAGGCTCATACAGTACATCTTCTATGCATCGGATTTTCTCAGAGAGCCGTTAGATCACGAATCAGTACTGGTGTGTTATGCTCATGATATGGCCATAGCAATCAGCCCTATCCGCATTAGCAGTGCCATTTTCTAACTGCATAGCATATGCCCTCGACATTGAAGTCTGGTACAGGAGATGGAAAATTAACATAAATGCCTCGAAATCCCAGCTTCTCCTTGTGAGGAGATGAAAGACCAAATGAAATTTAACAATTATTATTTCTTTGGCGAAGTCGTAAACAGAGTTACAGAAATATATTGTTAAGGGGAAATTTTAAATCAAAGTCTTCTCTGGTCTAACCATATCGGCCATGTCGTTAGTAAGGCCAGTGGTATTGGAATCGAACTCCATTTGCTGTTAGGAAATTATTCTGGAAATTTCCTCAATAGAAAATGTCAAGTTTACATAAACATCAAAGGCCAATACTTTGTAATGCGTCACCTCCCTGGTCCTCAGCATCGGATACAGATCTGCAGAATCAAATCCTTCGAATAGAAGAGAAGACTCTCGTATTCATTAATTCATTAATCTCCCGAGATCTAAAAGCTGACACCAGAACACACATATTACCAAACTGAATGGTCGATTCTACAACAAAGAATGGTATTTTAAAAAAGGAAAACTTTTTTGAGATTCTTCGATATTAAATTATTTTTGAAGGTAATTATCAGACCCTATATGAGACATCTTCTCAAAGACCACAATTTCATGACGTAGCTATATTCACTTTCTTTTTATAAATAGTTTTTATTCCTTTTATATCTGTGTTATTTTAATTGCGTGGTATTTTTATTGTGTGCCCGCACATAATTTTTTATTTAACCTAGTCTATTTTTCTCCATCTTATATTTTCTACACCGAATGTTGTCCTCTCGGAATGTTTCGGCTCAGTTGACAAAGCGTGATGTCAGTCGATTTCTACTATCAATTCTTATTTGCTCGATTTATTTCCACGAGACAATGGTCTGTCTTCTCCTTCTCACTTTCGATTTTCCTCTTTATTTTCTGTCTGGAATTTTACTTTCTGCTCACTCAAATTTAAGTGGCCACAGATATTTATTTACTAATTACCATTACCATGTTACGACTCACAGGGTTAAATAAGCATATCCCTAACATATGAGCATATCAGTAAAAGCAGGCAAAATGGAAAAGACTGCTAATATTTTTTCATATCAGTCTCATTTGAATTTTAAAGAAATTGCAGACTACTATTACTTCTAAAACATTCTAATTTTTTAAAAAATAAGTTTCCTTTAGTAGCTCTAGGCCTTTTCTTTCAGCTTTAGGCTTTTATTGAATCTCGTTTCTTCACTCGGCTTTAACGATAACAATGCAATTGCGTCAGAAACACATTATTCTCTATTAATTTGTTACACATTTCTATTGACGGCTTCGTTAGGCAACTCATGCTTCAGCACTTTTCAATAACTTCTTCTTCAGACAAATACTTGCTTATAAATGCAATTCAAATGCTTAGTAAGAACTAAACTTTCGTCTGTACTAAGGATAATTAACTTTGACTAAATTTAGCCCAATATTAACTCGATTTCCTGTTTAATTAATCCGATCTTGAAATAAATCGGGTTAAGATTACTTACTTACTTGTCTTCTGTTTCGGCTGTATCTGACGCCAATCAAATACAACCAAACTAGAACGGTCTTTTTGAAAGGAGCACAACTAAAGTTATATTTTTGTGTACCAACACTGTGAAGATTTGAAATCCTGTCTGTATTTATATAAAGAAATGATCCCATTATTGAGAGCCGATAACAGTTCCAGATAACTGCCGTATAACAATGCAAATATCTCTATTTGATTTTGATTAATTGTTCTAACTTTGGTACAACAGATACGTGTGTGGTATCCTCAGCGCATATATTCGTGTTTCGTAATTAAAAATTTGTCTTCGTAGTCTGATGAGTACTCAAGTGAGCGTCTTAAACAGACAGCATCTTGAACAAATCTATAATTAAAAGCCTTTCATGATGTTGCTTATCTTCTCGTCTGATTTCATTTATTGGTTATACAACTGGTCTCAAATTCGAACAGTATGCAAGCCGAATGTTGGACTGAAATCAGCTGACTGATAGACTTCTTTTAACGAGACGAAGAAAGGTTTTTTTTCCTTAAATGTTTATCAAAACTTATTGTTATGCATTTTGTATTTAATTTGCTATTTTTAGTAGAATTATAATTAAAATCATTTTATTTCCCTGTGTAATGTAGCTTATGATGAGTTTTAAGAGAAAGCTACGCCGAAAAAGTAAAACTACAGGACCACGCGCATTTAATAAATAGATATCTCGTAATTTTACTCTTTTGCTTTCCAAAAACCTCGAGAAGATACCAGAATGTTCTCGTGAATGATTGAAAAACTTATAAAAGCGGGAGGAAAACATCTCAATTGAGTTGTTTATTAATGCTGCTATTGATTGTAGCGAATTCGCTGTGAGATCGGATTAGCTATCTCTGTGTTTTGAATTGAGTTCGATTCAACGTTTTAGTAGTTTAAAATATAACTACCGTGAGATATTGTTATATTGTACGAATATCTCTGAGAAAATTTTAGCATTTTGTTTTATTCCTTGGAATGCAAATAAATTTTATTAACTTTTTATCGACTTGTGCATTCAATCCATAACGAACCCGTAAGCTCGCAACAATACATAAATTATAATAATGACGCAAAGGAAAATATTTAAATTTATATGAATTCTCTCTGAAAACAAAACGTTGGTATCTACAAGGAATTTTTGCTAGTTGCATTTTGTATTTCAAAGATACAGACATCTAAATATTAAATTCTTAGACTTCCATTTAATTTTCAGCAGTTTTAATATGAATTAGCTACTAAATAACTTAATTTAAAAATAAATCTAAAGTTAAAACAAACTACAAAATCTTTCCAAGTGGGACAAAGCTCAAAATAATTAATGACAGTCTATTCTCATTATTTCATTTATTAATATTTTAGACGCATATGGAAAAATATGTGTTATTTTGTGTAAAAAAATAGTTACCTTTGCATGAATAAAAAAATATGTATATCTTTATGAATATAAATTCTTTATTTTTTACTACAGATTTCAGATACGGCATCTTACGAAATTTTGATTTCAATAAAGTTTGTAAACTTAGAGAAAAATTACTATAAACTATCTTTCACTAAAGATGTTCACTGGTCAGTCTGATTCTCTTCTGCGACTATAACTCACCTTTCCATCTAAAGCTTTTTCTGGACCATTCCAAGAGTTTTAGTAAAGTTCTAAAGAGGTTCGCTCTTCGCCTTTGAAGACATCTATCATGATTTTATGAAATATTCTTTGCGCACTTACCAATTATAGTTTGAACATGACTTGTAAAACAAATGTAAGAAATAACAATAATGTTATTATAGCACTTCTTAAATCGCATTTATGTGTGATGACTCGCAAGTTGATAGTCCGCTTAGGTAAAAGTTCTACTGAATAGACTACTTTATCCATCAAAAAAAAAATAATTGAAAGTGCTTTGCGAACGAAATATAAACAACGGCACTATTAGGAAACACAACAGAACCAATATTTCCTAACCAGACACACTGTTACATTAAGAACAACAAAATTATTTTTTCCATGAGATTTTGGAGGATAAAATTGCCTAATAAAATGCAGGCAGCCATAATATATTTTACTAGAACTTTCCAACGGGTGAATCATTAACCTGGAGTGTCACAAGTTGCCTTGTGCTTACTTATTTTCAGATTTTAAATTACGTCCAAACGGGCGTTTTTTAACATTTTGAATGTTACCTTTATTTATTAAATATCATGTTCTTCGTATTTAAACTATAAAATTCAATTAAAGAACAATATCGCAAAATAATTTCGAACTGAGCGTATCTTTAGAATTTCCTATACATAGTCTCAGGCGCTAGAGATAAAAATGAATTTTTCGTTACAACGTTGCCATTGCTCGCTTTGAAATCCTTGAATTTGTTAATCAAAAATTCGTTAACATTTTACAAAATATGAAATAGATAATAAAACAAATTCCAAATTTGGACTTCCAGATGCCCATATTCGGGTGTAAATGTATATTATTCAAAATTGGATGGCTCAAAATACCGTTGTTTTATCACAAAATTGGATTATTCATTATTTTATTTCTTAAAATATAATATAGGGCTTTAATATTTGGTGGCAACAATTTGAAAAGAGAACCACATTTATAGTGAAGCAACGCAAAATGCCAAAACGAAATTAATAATCCTTCAGGGCAAATTGCCCCTTTGGATTAAAAATAGCCAATGTGATGTGCATTAAAATATATTATATTAAAACATTTGGTTGCTTTACAGGGAAAAAAGACTTGAGACATAAATAGAGAGTGCTACAGTAAATTACACCGGAATATTTATTTCTAGTGCAAATGACTCTTACTGAAAATCTTCGATAGTTAAGAACAATGGAGGCTTTCAAATTTTCTTCTACTTTTGAATAAAGATGCAAGTTGCCCTCTTTGATTATTGTTTACCTACTTCAAGAAAAGACAGTCTTTGAATATCACACTTACAATTATTCTCCCCATCTTCTAGTACTTCAGATAATAATTTATTTCACAAAAATTTTATTCTCGGTATTGAGGTTAACCAAAAGTAATCGTGAATAAATATTGTAAAACAGTTGTTCTACTTTATTTCACTGTCATTTCCATCCACGATTATGAAGCTATATATTTAGATAATGTTACGAAATGTCCAGGTGCGGTAAGATAGCTTCCCCTTAAAGCAGGTTTAGGGTTGCCATAAAATGGCAAGGGAAGGCATGGTTGCCACATTTGGCGAGAAATCGCCAAATTTGGCGACAAAATTGACGGTATGCTGTAGACGCATGGAGAACCTTCTAGAACGAATTCTTCCTAGTTTACCCCAGAACGTTCTCGAACACAAGCCAAAAGCTATATAAATCCTTCTGGTAGCGGAGAGGGAGTCAGTTGAATCGGTGCGAGTCAGTTGAGTTAGTTGGGTCTGTGCAGAGTTAGTTAACATTCAGTGCGTAGTCTAGTGAGGAGTTTGTCGTCGAGCGCATTGAGCGAGTCTCTTAGTGTATTGGCGAGGCAGTGCATCGTCGAGTTTTATCTTAGACTGTGTTGAGCTTCGGGAACGTCTGAACTGAGTCGGGAACTGTACTCTAGCGTATCGTTGAGTACATCGCGAGTTCCTGCGTAGAAAGTCTCAAGAGTTCGTGGAGTTCCTAGAACGAGCGAGCAGAGTCGGGAACTGCACTCTGGTGCTTTGGCGTGAAGCCGTCTTCACCGTTATAGCCTGATAGCCTGAAGGCTGTGTCGCTGATTTTCTCAACGTGTTTATAGTAGTTCTTCAACGACTGTAAGCGTGATTTTGGAGCTGTCTTGAAAAATACTAGCCAATAAAGTGTGTTTCGATACTTCATCGAGTGTCGTCGTTATTCACTCCAAATCCGCGAAACCTTGAAGTAAAAAACGTAACAATATCTAAGAAATAATGGAATATTTGAAGTGAATTGTGTCTCGGAAGAAAAAATATTTTTGCTATAAAAAGAAGAAAAAAAAAATAGAATATCGTTAGTAACAAAATATAGTGATCAATATAATAGTTGATTTGTAATTCGTCTAATCACTGAAGTCCAAAAACGCGTTTTTGAAGTTCACTAAGACATCTGTAGAAATTTTTGCTAGTTTAATTTCTTAAACGTTTTTACTCAAGCTAAATATTTTTAAATATTGAATCGGAGGAGTACATTTCTCAATATTCAATTTAAGATGTTTGATGTGTATTCATTAGTTACACTTAAAAGAACCATAAAATGGATAAAATTAAGGCTAATATTTATCAATCGTACTTACATATAATCACAAAATTAATAACAAGTGTTGTGAAAATACTCACATTTGCTGGACGGTATCTGTTGAATAGGAATATAAGCTACTGATTAATTCATTCATTTTGCACCACTTTTGTATAAATGTAAATTATAGAAGAAGAAAAAATATTACAGTTATCAATCATCCTGCTACAGATAAGTTTGAGTTTGTATTGACAAAGTCATTCAAATTACAGCAGCAAAATTATTTTTGTAAAATAACCTATCTTATTTTGAGATTATTTACTTGAAACATTTTCCCATCTTTATTGCTGAAAGAGTTTTCATCAGAATTTCAACTTCTGATTTGAGAAATCTTTCAGCTTAAAGTACGTCTCCGGAATCAATATTTAAGGAAACAAAGGTGTAGCCTTCTTTACTTTGCATATTTAGCATTTTTTAACAAGATTTATTAATTCATGAAAGGCAAAATTCAAACATCGATCGTTAAAGTACTGTAAATTGATTTTCTATTTGAACAAACATTGCTTTTCTTGATAACTTGGCAATAATTCACAAAAGCTCAATAATCCACAGTAAACAATTTATTTCAAAATTTGTCTTCTTTGTTAGTCTAAAGGAGCCTTGTCCCTGAAGAACTATTTTTTTTTTTTTGTTTTGCGATTTTGCTTTGAATCACTATAAACAGCTGTATCAGTTTTCAAATTGGTGCCACCAAAAGTTATCATCCTGAATTATAATTAAATAATGAAATTAAATAATGAAGAATCCGCATAAACGTATATATATTTCACCAAATGTGATAAAACAACGGTACCTAGAGCCATCCAATTTTGAATAACGTACGTTTCCACCCGAATATGCGCATCTGGAAGCTCAAATTTGGAATTTGGAATTTGTTTTATTATACACTCACGTTTGTGAAAATTGCAACACCAAGAAGGAATCGTCATAATTGAATGCAATTTAATACACAGTTGAGTGGTAGTGGTACAAATAAATGATTAAATGTTCAAAGCAAACAAACAAGAACAAGAGATCAGAATCAGTATTTTGTGTGGCCACCACGCGCCGCAATAAGTGCTGCTACACGACGTGGCATGGAGTCAAACAAAGTTTGAATGTCTGACTGAGGAAGAGCATTCCATATCGTTTGTACGCGTACCCAAAGTTCGTCTGCAGACGCAACAGGACGAGGATCACGAGCAAGACGCCGACCAATGACATCCCACACATGTTCAATTGGCGACATATCCGGGGAACACGCAGGCCAAGGAAGAAGCTGTACCTGCTGCGCTGCAAAGAAGGATTTAACAATCCGAGCAGTATGAGGGCGGGCATTGTCCTGTTGAAATACAGCGCCTGGCAAGCTTTGAAGGAAGGGAACAGCTTCGGGCTGTAGAACTTCACGGATATACCGGTTGCTGTTCAGATTGCCCACAATTCGTAGCAATTGAGATCGTCTATGATATGCTATGGCGCCCCAGACCATAACTCCGGGTGTTCGTCCACTGTGGCGTTCGATAATGCACTCCGGAAGGTGGCGTTCACCGGCATAGCGTCTGACACGAATGCGGCCATCATGGTACCACAAATTAAAGCGGGATTCGTCAGAAAACACGACATGCTGCCAATCAGCACGCCAGTCTCTATGCTGATTGGCCCATTGTAGCCGCAGGCGGCGATGGTCGTGCGTTAGGGGGATCCTGTATAAAGGAGTCCGTGCGCGCAGTCCACACTGCAGCAGACGTCTACGAATTGATGAAGCACACAATGAAACACCTGTAGCTATTGACCACAGTGCTGCCAATTGTCTAGAGGAAGCTGTACGGTCCGTCCGCGCCATGCGGACCAGGTGTCTATCATCGCGAGCTGACGTCACATTTGGGGGTCCACTCCCGGATTTCCGAGTTGTCCGACACTCGTCCGTCCACTGCTTCCAAACGCGCATCACTGTGCTGCTGTTACGCTGCACACGAGAGGCTACTGCACGATACGACAATCCAGCTTCACGAAGGCCGATGATTCTCCCTCGTTCAAACTCTGTAAGTTGTTCAAATCTCGCTCTCTTTCGTCGACGAGGCATAAGTACAGATTGAGTTAACGTTTACCACTAGCAGATAACCACCGATAACCATACACGCCTCGCTACAGCCGTCTATTTATTCGGATCTATCAGCCGTTCAGAGGGCGCTGCTCAGCATACGCATGCGCTACGGATTTGCAATTCTAATCATTTGCATATCATGCGCTACTTTGCATTTCCTGAAAATTTCAGCTCACTCGCGTAAGTCCCATGGTGTTGCAATTTTCACAAACGTGAGTGTACATTTAAATTTGTTTTATTAGCTTATTTGTTTTATTATCTATTTGTTTTATTATCATTTGTTTTATTATCTATTACAAAAACGAATTTTTGATGAACAAACTCAGCGATATAAAAGCGAACAATGGAAACACTCTACGGCGGAAAAAAAGAACTTTTTATCTCCAGCGCGCGGAACTGTGTATCGTAAGTTCTAAATATATGCTCATTTTAAATTATTGTGTGATATTGCTGTTGAACTACATTTTATGGTTTAAGGGCAAAGAACATGATATTTAATAAGTAAAGGTAACACACAAAACATTAAAAAACGCCCCTTTGGACGTAATTTAAAATATGAAACCTTTCAGATTTTTTTTCTTTATTGTTATTGTTTAATAAAGTGATCCATTTTTATAAAACAAGCAAAGTAACACTCTAATCACTATTTTACTTAATTTTTCATTGTTTGGTCTTCTTTTCCCCTGCAAAGTATGCTGTTAGTTTAATTATACGAGTACTTATATTTTTATAAGTCTGTAAAGTAAAACATTAAAAAATTTTTAAACATTATATAATAATAAATTAGCATTACTTAGCCGGCAAACTCAGAAGGATCTGATAAAAATCACACAGAAAAAAAGATCTGACAAAGTTTGCTTTAATATGCAGCATTAAAATAATTTAATAATATTATAAGCATAGATTATAACTATAACTTATTTAATGGAATATAATGAAAAGTGATATTTCTTCCATGGCCTAAATCAAATTTTCTCCATGAGCAAAATGATAATAAATTATGTTGGCAGAATGTATCCAAATATTTAACGTAGTAACACAAATTTTATTTTTAATTCATCGTGGAAAATTTCACTTTTATAAATAAAGCAAAATTTATAAAAAGAATATTTTTATTAAAACTTCCAGCAATTCAGATAGTCATGTGACAAGATAAATGCACTAGTTACAATCTCGTGAGATGATTATTAGATGAACTTTTTACAGGCATTAAAGTCTCTCATTATTCATTTTTAAGCGCTTAATGTGGCATTTTGAACTCAATGAAAAAGATAGTAAAACAATTATTTAGTTAACTTGCTCTAATTAGGATCAACAATTTCCAACTTTTTGTTGGCATCTTGCCATTTTAGAAAGCTAAAATAAGAGACTTCGGTGAAATAATTCTCTAACAATTTTAAAGCGTTCCATAAATCACCAAATGCTGAAATATATTAAGTATGCAGTTAATATATCTACTAAATTGGGAACTTTGAAAGTCTTCAGAGCGGATTTTTTTTATTGAAATCTTCAGATTCATTTTAGTTTTGCTGGCTTTTTACTAAATTAAATGTATATTAAATTATAAGAACTTGAATTTATGTTTCAGTTTTAAGATATTTAATATGTTAAAACTATAACACAGTTACTGAAATTTTGGACAATTTTAAAAAGAGTTACCAAATGCAATATTTTAAAATTCTCTTGCATTCTGTATGTTTTCTGTACTTTAAATTTATTGGAATTAACTCTAAAATATCCATATCCAATAGAAATGAGTTTCGTAACTATCTAGTTCTCTAATACTAAAGCATAAAATCTCTTTCATTGAAAATCTATAGTCTCCTTTACGTCCGTGACTCTAAAAATGCTATTTCATGCGAAAAGCTTAGGAAAGGAAATATTTTTTAATTTATTTCAATTAACTCTAAAATACACATATCCAACAGAAGGCTAAGTTTATAGAAACGAGTTTCGTAACTATCTAGTTCTTCTATCTAATACCAGTTCAGTTTAGGAGCTCAAAACCTCTTTTTTTTTTTAAATCTACAGGCTCCTTAGCATCCGTGAAAAATGCTATTGCATGTGAAAGGTTTAGAAAAAGGAATATTATAAATTTATTGCAATTTACCTTAAATTAGGCGTAGGCAATAGAAAATTACGTGTTTAGAAATGAGTTTCATAACTATCTAGTTCTAAAAGGTATTTCTCTCGCCTTCTTAGCATGTCTTCGTGTTGTAATGGTCAGTACATTCGGTGCGTATTCGAGAGGTTAGAGTACCGGTGAGGGCATTGCTCATTTTTCATGTCTCCTACTTCGAAATAGCCTAATGTCTACTGTGGCGCCCAAACTAAAAAGGGTGGTGGATTACGATTCTCTCCCACCAGGATGTGGCGACTAGGTCCCCTATTCCTCAGTTGCCCTTATATAAGGGGAATTATATAAGGTATTCTTAGCATTCCTTCTTGGTGTAGTGGTCAGCATTCTTGGCGTGTATTCGAGAGGTTCGTGGTTCGAGTCCCGGTGAGGGTATTGCTCATTTTTCATCTCTCCTGCTTTAAGAAAATAACTAATGTCTCTACAGTTCAACTTAGTCTAAAATATCTTTTCCTGAAACTCTATAACCTTCTTATCGTCCTTGACTCTAAAAATGCTATTATATACGGAAAGCTAAGAAAAGGAATAGAATTTATAAACATAATCAAAAAAGAATTAACATAGAGGTAGATAAAGTATTAGTAGTTTATGATATCTCATAACTGCCATCACAAAGACATTCAGTATTTATTATTAGTGTTCTGTAAAATTCAATTTGAATTTCAATCATTTATTCGCCTTCTGTAAAATAAAATATGAGGTAACGTTCATGGCGTTTGTACATTCCTTTGACCCTTTTCTCGAACGTACAGCTCATATTTCTGGACAATTTGCTTAACAGCTATCTAGACTAAATATCCCTCAAATAAACTAGTGATTACTTCACGTGAGAAGATTAAAAATTATTAATTTTGTTGGCACTTTGAAAACTGATTTTCATTCATCTTCTAAATTGCTGAATTTGTGGACCTGCTGTAAAGTTCATTCTTTTATGTCTACAACTAAAATTCTTAATTTCTTGTAAACTTAGTTTTGAAACTAAAATGCATGATTAAACAGTAAGAATAAAATTTTAATTGAATAGTTATTTAATCCTATATAAATATTCTGATTTCATTAGTCGTATGACTACATTCTATACCTTGAGTTTTCTTTTCAATGCCTTGTATGAAACCAACTATTTTACAGCATAATCAGGGAAAAAACGAAAAATTTAGTTTTACTGAATAATTCGTACAGTGTCTCAAAAAATGATCGGTCACTGTACTTTTTCTATTTTTTAAGTAATAGGAGAAAAGCTTCGAAATAAAATAATAGCAAATATTTAACCTTTGAATACATATCTTTAGCTCTCACTTTGTGCAAAATAATTTTAAAAAAATAAATAATAAATTTAAAAAATAACGTTTTAAACTTAAATGGAACAAAATTTATCGGACATTTTCATAATTTCTAATTAAAACCGTCTGCAATAAATAAAAGGCGAAATTTTATGGAATTTAGCTTGTATAAAGAAGTTAAGCAAAAATCTAAAATTGCTTGCTTTTATAATCGAAATTTTCTGCTTAGAAAATGTTCTTTATTTTAATGTTTCTCGCAGTGGCTCGGTCACGAAAGGAAACACCGTTAGAAACCCGCAGATTAGTTATTGACTTGCATAAAAATAAAGGACAATCTATAAAAAAATAGCTTATTTACTTAAATTAAGTAATTCCAAACTTTTTTATATTATTAAGCGTTATAAGAAACATATTCAAAACAAAAGAAGACCTTGAAGACCATCTAAGTTATGTGATGGAATAAATGCTTTATTCTAAGGAATATCAAAAATAATTCATGTTACGTTAGTAAATGTTAAGCCAGTAAAAAAAGTAATAAAAAAAATCATGTTTTTTTATTTTCGCAAAATCCATGGAACAAAAGATACTCGTGTTGGAGTGTTGTTAAACGATGATTGGAGGATTTACAGTATAAGGATCTATGGCACATTCTGGTGTTCGTAATGTAGAGTTTATAGACGGTACTATGGATCAGTATGCCACCCAGATGGTATAGTGGTTAGGGAAGCCGGCTACGAAACCAAAGGGTCTGGGTTCGAATCCCGGAGAAAGTATGGCTGTAACTGTCCGTCCCGACATAGGAGGCAAAGGTGGCCGACCTATTAGGTGCCTCCATAGTAAAGTGACTACCACTTCTGGCCATAGTAGTGGTCAAGCCGAAGTCGTCTGAAAGCCCGCCATTGGAACAAAACAAAAGAACAGCATATGTCTTGAACTGACATTTGGCATCGTCAGCACAAAACCTTAAGGTACAAGATACTTTAAAATTCTACCAGGGTAATGATCTAGAGCATACTGCGTACAGTGGTAGACTCTGGCTGTTTATTGGTCCAGAAATAATTAAAGCACCACACCAATGGCCAGATCTCAATCCTATTGAGCATATTTGGCAGGAACTAGAATCGAAAATTAGAAACCAGAGCGTATCTTCGCGGCTGCAACTGAAAGCAGTGATTCAAGAGGAGTCGTAAAAAGTATTTTAAAAAATAAAAGTAAACCCGAAAGGTTAAATGAAGTTGTAGAGTTCCTAAGTCCAAGAACAGAAACGCAAATTCAAGAAGGGTTAATTATCTTTTATTTACTCAAAATAAGATTAACAGTCGGCTCCTTTCTTTGGACGTACAACAAAGCCTCCACTTGGGCTTAAACTCAAAATGTAAGAAATAAGAACTAACTAATGACTAACTAAAGAGATTTATCCGAAGTTAACACAGTTCTAACCTACATGGCCCGTAATGTTAAGTTAGCCAGCGAACTTAGTAACATCTTAGAGCTACGCACGCTACTCAGGAATCCACACTACCTCTGTCGAAATCAGTTGAACTTGACTTAAATACTATTCACCTTTTCATATGCATTTAGCGCAATTCTAAATCTCATTCTGACAGGGAGTTCTAAGTTGAAACTAGAAGAAATAGGAAGGAAGCATTAAATTAATATAACTGTTAATAAAATTAAAATATACTCTACAAAGGGATGAAGTATAAAGGTAATCCCGCATATTAAGAAAGAAAAACAATGTATGTTTCTGCCATTTTTGGCTGTTACTAAAAGTTTCCGATTATTTTTTTGAGAAAAATTTTCCTCATTGAACAAACGATATTGATTTTTGAATTTGTTTTTAGTCATTTTGAAAATATACTTACTGTAAAAAAAATTTAAAATTATATATAATCAAAATAAAAAATCTGTCTTTATGTTTTAATTAATTTTAGTTTTCATGTTCTTTGAAGAAAAAAAAAAATAAAATTGTCCGATAATTTTTATGAGCCATTGCATATTGAAAATCATTCTTCCCAAAAAAAGGGTCAGTTGAACTTGACTTAAATACTATTAATATTATACTAATATTTAAATACTATACTACCAAGCATAGCATATTTTGTCCCTACTCCTTTCTACTAAGCATTAAATAGAATTTTTATCAGGCTCAAAGTCAAAATATTCTTACCGTGACACAAAATTTTCTTTATAAAGTCATTGACTTCGATATATTATAATTCTTTCATATTTTCATATTTCATAATCATATTTACGATGATTATGAAATTAAACATCGATCTACAAATTTTGGTATGTTTTGAAAGCGAATAATTACTAAGTCTAAATTAACAACTGAACTATAAGAAGACTACAAGAAGACTGGAACTATAGAAGGGTGTAAAGCAGCATTTATTTAAATCTAAGAACAGAAGGCCCTCCTAGTGCTTACTAGCCTAGCCAGCACATATGGTGAGTACCCTAATAATCAAATAAAAATTTAAATTCAAGTAAGCTAGTAGTCAAAGGCTACACAAATCAATTTAACTCGATGTTGACTCACAATCTAAATGGCGTGGATATTTAATATCAGGCGATTATAATACAAGACCGAAAACTACAAATCGAATATGCTCATGCAGCTTATCAGCGTGGCCTCTAGAGACACAACATGCTCTGTGTAACAGCCTAAAATCCTCATTAATGCTCTGTATTACAGTCTAAAAACCTCATATTAGTTCGCGAGACTAAAAATATTCGCGAACGACTTTTCAAAGGAGAAGTGGCACTAAAGATCTAAAACATAAAATAACTGGTTAATTATCAAAAGTGGTATAATTAACCTGCACGAGGAAAGGAGATGGAAGCCGATAAACTGAATAAGCAAAATTGTATTCAAGTAAAACCAAAGAAGGTTCCTGTCTTTTCAAAATAATGAAGGAATTGCTACTAAATCTACTTTCTGAACCCAAATCGCAGCCAAAATTCATCACAGAAAAATTTTTAGTGCATTAATTTTTTTAGATTATACATATGCTTTTATACAGAAATTTCAGGCATGTCTTGCATGCTCTATTTGATATTTAATTTTTAAGGAATATGCAGTCCTTTGTTGTTATTTTTCAACGCGTAAGAAATATTCATCATGCTTTTTAGCTTTTTATCATCATTCTTCAACTCGTTTATCCTCATGTTTCAATGCGTAAGCAGTATAAATCCAGAGGATAAATGAAATAATGAAAATTTCAACTAATGCAAATTTCAGTCGTTTACTCAATATAGAATTCAAAACACTCAGGAAATTTCATTCTCAGTAATTTTTGTTGAAAGCTTAGCGATTATTTACTTCCTATATTTATTTTTGTAGCTTAGCAATTATTTACTTCTTATAGTTTTTTTATTTTATTTAGATAAAAAGCCTCGGTCTTTACACTTTATCAAATAGTTAATATTCTAGGGATTGATATGTTTAAAATATCTTTATGATGTCTTACTACCTTTTAACATGTCATTGCTGTACGCTGTGCTCTTTAATCCATTAATTCTCAAAATACGTATGAAATCTCTCTAAGGGATTTTAGTAAAAACATATCTATTAGAGTCTACAGCTTTGATAACCTTTCGCATTTTTCCATTTCGAAGTGATTTAGTTCACGTTCCTTAGGCATTAGAATAAGTCAGATTTACGATTACATGATTATGTAAATTAGACTTAACTATGATCTTGTAAATCTGATAGAGTTTCGATGCATTATTGCTAAAGAGAAATATTTACATCATACACAGTCTGTAAATAGCTATATAGTCAATTATAACGGAGACGTAAAGGGACGTAGGGAGGATTAACAACGAATACAGTTTAAGTAATAATTTAAACCAAAACTTTGAAAAGAAATATGTTTTAGAAAATTTATAAGGCATATATGTGGGCTATGAATTATTAGAGCACGATACGAAGATATAAACTACCTTATTTTATTACTAAACTATTATAAAGGAATGGAAAGTGGCCAGATGTATAATTAATATAGTTATTGGCGACCCTATTAGAAATGGTAAAGTTCCATGAACAGTTCATGGTACAGATTTACTCAGTCCTTGCAAATTATCATCTCGGGAACCAAGTTCAGATATAACGCTATTTGGACACTATGATATAAATGGAAGGTTATTGTTCCTAAAACACTCCTGGAAGGCTAGTCAATGGGATTCTCCGTCTTGCAGCCTAAGCCCGTATGCTTTGGCCTCAGAGCACGTCTGCTGTTGTCCACGGCTGCGACTCATCTGAACCTCTATGATGAGCCGGCAGCAAACTGAAGTGCCGTCAGTCCTTGCCGAATACACTTCCTACATGTTATAAATAGGAAATTAAACATTAGTGTTAGGTACAGGAAACACGAAGAGCCTTAGGCATTGATTTAATGGGAAAAGGTACAATCACACGCTATATGTTGAAAATGAATATTTAAAAATAAATAAAAGGAAATAGAAAAAATCTAGATAAGAAACAAGAAACAGAAATAATACAAAAACTAACAAATAGCTTAGTAACTAAATAAATATAGAAGTAACATCATAAAGACTAGACTAAGGAAACAGAACAAAATGTTCTAGTGCAGGAAAATATTGTTACTACATTTTGGTCTTCTTGCTGACTGCGGTCCATGAAGTCCTTGCCAACAAGAAATGCTGCTGTGGCATAACATGGTTCATCTGCTGTGGCATAAACTGGTTCATCTGCTGTGGCATAAACTGGTTGGAGGAATGTCTGAACTCTTATGGTTTTCTGACTTAGCGCGATACGCGACTGGTTGGATCGAGAGATTTGTTACCGAAAGAATTGAGCGCGCGTACGGGCAACATTTTGCGATTGTATGTAAAATATTTTGTAAGTAAATGTATACCATACGTAGGTGTTTCTGAAGATTAATCATTTCGATTTCTCAGAGATTAAATTTCCTGGATATGTTTCTTTTGATGCGCAGTTGAAGTTAAATACCTGGATTTATAGTAGTTTTAGGGAACGTGTAATAATTTTCATTATTAAACTCGCGCCACAGTTGCAGTATATGATTAAAGACTCACACCAGGTGTGATGAGTAAAGCAGATATTTTGTTATCAAAATCCCTTTCAAACTACCTAACATGACAAAAACGTTTGCATTGAAGATTTCGGTTACTTTGTAACACTTCAAAATAAATCATACCTTCTTATCCCAAGGTATACTTGCTTTGGAAAATGTCCTGGATTTCCACTGCCTTAAAGGGACATATGACGTAAAAATTTTTAAATTTTCGAATTTTTAATTTTGGGCTAGAAAAATAAAATAGACTGAGACGATTCCAAAAATATGTAATTTATGCATGTTTTGAAATTTTGAGAGACCGAAATCTCTCATTGAAAAATATAATCAACCTCAGGCACACCTAAGAGTTTAAAGGGAGAGATGTTTTATATTCCCTTATCTGTTGCACATACAGTTGTTTTAGCAGTTTTTATTCCTTCCTTAGTCAAAATATGATTCTTTTGAAAGGCACTTGGCAACACTTTTATAAACTAGCTTGTTGACTAAGCTGTGTGGTGGACAGTTGTCAATTTTCGTATTTACGACGTGTTTTGACGAGCGCCTGGCCCCAGCCACCACCCCTGTTCTTATTGGTTGCCGTTTATGACGTCAGGTTGAAGAGATTTTATTTTCGGTTTCGTGTAAGTTAGATGAACTTACACTTTTTTTGGTCTTGGTTATGTTTTGTATAAATGTGAATTTGTGGAATGCAACAGAGTATTTTCAATTAAAGCAAGCTTTTCGCGCGCAAAAATGCCGAGGGGAATTCATTTCGTCACTCTATGACATCACAAGTAGTGTCCAATAAGAGCTTGGGGTGGTGGCTGGGGCCAGGCGCTTGTCGTGTTTTGTTTATTTTGTGTTTCTCTATTCTTTTCGCTCTTTTCATTTAAATTCGTACTTTCTGTGTATATTTTTGATTTTTTTTATTGTGTTATGTTAGTGAATAAAAGTTTTAAATCAAAAAATGCTGAAGAAACAATCATTCGAGAAGAGAAAATATACTGGAAATCAACATTACATATGTGAAAGATGTTACTCATGCAACCAAGGTTTTATATAGTAAAGTGTCTGCAAAAAAAAGATTGCCTTAGAATTCGTGACGCCCAAATCGTTTACCAGAAGCTTTCTAAAACGGTCAGAAATAAAAGTAAATTTATAAAACAAAAGCAACTTGATGTAGAAATGTCAGTTCAAGATGATTATGGTTCAGGAAGATATTAAAATGATATTTTTGTAAATTATTAGTGTTTAAACGATTTTTTTTTTGTTTTTTTGTTTTTCTTAAAATGTGTTTTGCTTAATTTTCGGTGCATTTTTCTTGAAAACTATTCAACCTGGAAGGTTCCAATTTTCTACCGTTTTTTATCATTACTATATCTTTCAAACTATGCAGGATACAAAATTTACGAGCATTAGCATTGAATATATTAATAATTTAATATGTTTTTATGTTTATCAAAACATTTTACTAATTTATTTTTAATATTTTTTCTTTGAAAGTAAAATGTAAAATACTGCTTATTATTCTTAAATTATATATTTTCAAATACTGTGCAAAATTTGAAGACGATTGGTGCCATAATGTTTAAGAAAAGTGTATCAAAGTAGCACATTCTCACAAGAGATTCGTCAAAAGTAAGTGAAATCAAACAACTGGCTTTTAAAAATATTAGGCATTTAAAATATATTTTATGTCTTCTCTGTAATCTACAATCTATGTATTTTAAATGAAAAGAAGAATTAACTGTATAAGTTCATTTTGAAAAAAGTTGTATCCTAATAACTTTCGTCTCGAAATAGTTGCATTTAATAACTTTCGTCTCGAAATAGTTGCATTTTGCCAGTTGACGTATCACATGTCCCTTGAAATTTGCGGAGTGGCGAAGTCACTGAACATTGGTAGTTCGGTCCGGATTTGAAATCCTGCGAGCGAGCTGGTTGTATGGGGGTTTCCGTGGTTTTCCCCACATTTAACGTGTATACAAGCAGTTTCCCTTTAAAATCCTCCACGAAGGCATCCCTACTCTTTGGCAGAGAGCCCTCGAGTGATTTGCCGTAATCAAATAGACCAAACCACCCATAATCCATTGGCTTGACAACCGTTACCTAAACTCGTTTTGACTACTGTTCTTTACGGGTAGCATCAGCGTAAAAATCCTTCGTTCAACTTCAGAGACAAACATCATAGGAAACTCTTCGCTGATCATATATTAGAAAACGTAAAGAGAAAAAAAATGTGTGTAGCACCGATGCATTCAAGAAGAATCGCCATAATACCACAATATTGTAGGCAAATAAAATTAGTCTCATTTGCCACTTATCGCCGTTTTGGTGATTTTTAATTTAAAAGATTCTAGAATCATGTCCAATAAGCTTGAAATTCAAGAAAAGATGATAAAAATACCAAAGTAAAACAAAAAAAATTAGGCAAAAATATAACCTCGTGTTTGGCAAGGATGTCAATTAAATGTTTATCGATTTCGAGGGTGAACAGGCTGTGGTCTCTAATCGTCAAGCAGAGATTCTGAAATCGATAGAATTTTAATTAGAATCTACGCCAAACACAAGGTTTATTTTTATTTTTTGGAAATCGAAATTGTTTTTTTGTTAAGTATTGGAACCCTTTTAACTTGTTGAACACCCTTTTTGCCCAAAATAACAGTCTCCAAATTAGAGTAGGAATATCAACTGCTAGAATGTGTAGAATAACCAAAGTTTAAAGTTCAACGTTTAAATCGAAAATAGATATAATTCTCAAAAACGGTGAAAGGCAAATTAATCTTCTATGTATTTTAAAAATACCTCATGAAACTCAATCTTTTTTTGTAAAATTTTATTAACGAGACCAATAAGAGTAATAATAATTATACAGTATTTGCTCTAAATTACATTTATAAAAATTTTGCAAAATTTAATTTTTAACATCAAAAAAATAAAATATTTACTTGAATAATATAATTTGATTTTTAGAGTTCATTAAATTTGCTCAAAATACTATTAATTGAATGTCATTTATCGTAAATATCAGAATGATTTTAAGTAATTAGTTAGTAATATATCGTAATGATGATGCACTTACTGCATTAGTGATACATTGTAAAACATTAATTTTATTCCAATACTATGTAATTTTTATTTATTAATTACTTTTATTTTATTAGCATAATTTATCTTACATTAGAAAAAAGGAAGGGGGAAATGTGTGTGTAACGTGGACATACTCAGCTGATCAAAATTTTTTAATATTTAACAATGTTTAGCAGTGGTTTCACCCAAAACATTGTTTACAGCGAAGTTTTTACAACTTTACTGCTCATTGTTGCTCAAGTTTGAGTTACATTGCAAAATAAAACAATCAAAAAATTTTATTCATCTTCGTTTAAATCGTTGCTTAATATTCGGCAATTACTATCTAATTTCTTTTAACGTTCATTTAATCTTATCTCCAAGTCTAAAAATATATATACAACTTAAAAATTGAATTTATTCTCAATTATTTCATTTCAAGAGAGCGAGTTTCAAGCCTCCGTTTATTCAGTTAGTTAGAGAATCGACAGCTTACCAGTTTCTTGAGGCCCACCAGCGGCTAAGCGGTAAAATCCCTGAGCACTAGTAGTTTCGATATGAGTTCGATTCCAAACGATCGGGCTGGCTGCATGTTTGCTTCCGTAGTTTTTCATATGTGTAAGATGTATACTAGCTAGTTTGTCTTAGAGCGTCCTTTACGAAGGCATCCCTACCCTTAGGCAGATAACCATTGCGTGCTTTGCCGTAATAAATAAATGAAACCAAAACAAACTATTTTCTTGAGAACAGAGGAGGGCAAATCGATTCCCCTTGCTAATGGTCACTGCTGTGAGTTCGTATGTAACGAAACCTTTAGCCTGAAAAAACTTTGCTACTAATTTCGAAGTTATTTATTACAGTCAAATATGCTTAATGAAGATTCACAGTTATTTCTTTAGTTGTGATTGATGAACTTGAATCATCAGCTCATCTTTCTCCAAATCCATCATTTTCCAAATTCTACGCATGACCTAAACATTAAAATTTTTACTTCATAAATTCTTTAAAATATTAAAATTTTGTTACTAATATTTACCGAAATTACCTGCATAACCTAAAAAAATATAGATCAGTTTCTGCAGCGTCTCCATGCAGTCTGAAATTGTAAAGCTTGATAAGAGAATGTGCAGAGTACTGTACGACGTTATTTACGCTTGAAAATAAAATTAATAAAATGTTACTTCAGTGGAAATGGCAAAGAAAGAACGAGGTATCAAGATTATAATAATCAAAATCTGTAAAAGGTTTTACGACAAAATCAATTTAGCGTATTCTGTACCCTTGAATTTTAGTAAGGCAGAATCTTTCGTTAATTTGTGATTAGGAAGCAAGAATGAGCTTAACTTATTCGTATAACAAATTGAAACACGACGGCTAAATTGCAGAAATGTTAGTGAGATCTCGGCTACGGGAGTATACAAAGTATGAACTTAGTGATTCTGAATAGTAAAATGCAAACAAAAAATATTTATACATTTAGATGAATTTTTGTCGCACAATAAAATTTCTATTTGAGCTAATATTGACGTATAAAAATGCATTGCAAGTTGCATTTTCTTTCTGTCTAAATCAAATAATTTAACGTTGTAATTCTTAACTTGTAAAAGAGTAACTAAATTTTGTAATTCCTAACTTATAAAAGAGTTTCAGTAATTTGTAAAATTGTAGTTTATAAAACAAACAAACGTTTTATTCTACTAATGCGCTTAAGAGACTAAAAATAATCCACATGTATGTATCATAAAGCCGAAATAACTCGAAAAAATTGAAAATATTTTCCTCATATTGCAAACATTTTAGCTCCCCACTGAATTTTTTAACAATGCTGTAGAAAAGAACCTGTTGTATACAACTGTGTCTTTCACATTGATTTAACACTTAATTTAATTTTCCACAAACGTTTTTAATACTAAGATTTCTACTGGTTTATGAAACCGTTGGCATAACAAGATGTATGTCGAAAATATGCCGGCAAAACTCCACTGACATAAACATAAGGAGAAACCCATATAAAAGGAAACATCACCACACAAAACATGATGGCAAAAAAGAAAGCAAGCAAAAAATATCCCGCGCTCCTAAAATCATCGTGTAAAATATCGTAGCACAACAGAAAACAGCAGTACATTTTCGAGGATTGAAAACTATCATATAAAATGTCACAAGACTGTTATCTTTTTTGAATAAATTTAGTTTTATAATTCCCATTATAATTTACATGAAACACGAAAATCCATTTATCCCATTTCTGAAAATTATGTAAATATCACTCCTTCAGTCTCAGATTCGCCGGTCTACCCACAACGCTGCATAATTACATGAATATTTTTTTGCTCATTTCTGAGAAGTTTACTTATTTCAGAACTTTCATCAGTAAGTGAAACTAAATATGCTTTATTATAAATTTGTATACTTTAATATGCAAAACTCACAGAAATATATGCAAATAATATTGTTACGTGCGTACGGGTTCGTAATATATTGAATGCACAAGTCGTAAAAAGTTAACAAAAATTTATTCTTTCCACAAGAAATAAATTAAAATGCTGAAATATTTCTTCACAAATCTTCGCACAATATCACAATATCTCAAACGTTTAGCAAAAACTCAGTTCAAAACAGATAAAATAATTCTATCTCACAGCGAAATCGCTACAATCAATACAGCATTAAGTAAACAAACAGCAGTTCGCTTTTTACAGCTACAAGTATAACAGCAACAACAACAACTAACTAACTAACTGAGATGAGGTGTTTCACCTCGGCTTTTATAAGCTTTTTAATTATCAGTAGAACAATCACGATTTTTCTAGATTTTTCTGGATGGCAACAGTAATTACGAGATATTTATTTATTAAGCATTAAATGCACGCGCTCTTTTATTTTTATTGCTATTTTTTTTTTGGCGTAGCTTTCTCTTCAAAAATCGTCTGCGTTGCTAAGGCAACATGAAGCAAATCTAATTACAATTCTAAATAAATAGCCAAATAAATGTGAAATTCGTAACATTACCCCCTTCCCAAGGACTGCACGTCCCGGGCAGTACAATCCCTGGACAGGAAGCCAAACTTACAACTAAAGCATCAGTGCTATAATAAACATTACTTTATAATAACAAAATAAACAATAATTAAAATAAGTGACTTTCAGCAAATTAAATTCTATCCAACGCGAAATACAATTCAAATACTAAGTACAAATACTATCAAATACAAATGCTATTAAACACAAATACTTATCAAATACTACTACTTAACAAATACAAATCAAATACTAAATACAAATAGGACCATGGTCTTATACTATGTACATTACTATTTACAATTATATACACTACGTACTATGGCCATAGTAATGAACTAACCTGTCGTAATGAACGACTTTAGGTTTAGAGTTCGATGACTTACGGATCCGAACCACGACGTCGTTCAGCCTGTTTAGGACTGTGTAAGGACCATCCCAAGGTGATTGTAGTTTCGGAGAAAGTCCTTTTCGACGAGTCGGATTCCATAACCACACCTTGTCTCCTTCGTTGAAACGATGTCCAGTAGCTCTCGTGTCGTAGCGGGTCTTCATCTTCTCCGTCGCCAAGTTGACTCGCTCTCGTGCAAAGTTGTGCATCACTTCAAACCGGGCCTGGAGGTCTTGAATGTATTCCTCAGGCGATGAAGGCGCATCCGGAGGGCGACCAAACAAAAGATCACATGGCAGACGAAGGTCACGACCGAAGAGCATCTGAGATGGGGAATAGCCGGTAGTCTCGTGGACAGCACTGCGGTAAGCCAGTAAAAATAGTGGCAACTTCTTGTCCCAGTCCTGTTGGTTTCTGGAAACCACTAATGAGAGGTTATTGAGGATGGTTCGATTAAACCTCTCTACCATACCGTCCGACTGGGGATGTAAAGGCGTCGTTTGGGTTTTGTCAATGCCGAGTAGCTTGCAGAGTTCCTTGACTACAGCCGAGGTAAAATTCCTTCCCTGATCGGAATGTAACTGAAGAGGCACTCCGAATCTGGAAATCCAGTGCTGTATCATCATCTCTGCTACTGTGACAGCCTCTTGATCAGGAATAGGATACGCTTCAGGCCACTTGGTGAAGTAATCAATGGCAACGAGGATGTATTTGTTGCCATCAGCAGTTCGTGGCAGAGGTCCTAAGATGTCAAAGGCGATACGTTCAAAAGGTGCTCCTACATTGTAACGTTGCAGCTTCCCCCGGCTGCGTTTCTTCGGTCCTTTCCGACTTGCACAGGCATCGCAAGTTCGGCACCACTTTTGCACGTCATCCTTTGCATTATTCCAGTAGAAACGCTCCCGAACTCTCTGCAAGGTCTTCATTATTCCGAAGTGACCTCCTGCAGGGCTGCTATGTAGTTCTTTAAGGACGTCCGGGATTCGGGATCTTGGGAGTACCAGCTGCCATCGGAATGTTTTTCCATCATCCGATTCGAATTTTCGGTACAAGACGCCGTTTCGAATATGGAGTGAGTCCCAGAGAGCCCAATATTGTTTTGTCGTGGGACTATAGCTCGAAATATCCTGCCAGGTAGGTTTTCTGTTTGAGGTCTCCATTAACTCAATTATGGGTTTAATATCACGGTCTTCCAGCTGGTCTTTCCTGATTTCCTTGTCACTCCATGGGTCTGGATCAGCCGATGTTGATGCTGTAATTTGCCGTGCGACTGGATTAACCAGTTGGTATTTAGCTTCGACCCTGGAACAATATCGGCAGTTTTCTGGGCAAGGTCTTCTAGACAAGGCGTCAGCGTTTCCGTGCGACTGTCCCTTGCGATGACGGATAATGATGTCATATTCCTGGAGTCTCTGTATCCACCTAGCTATCTGACCCTCAGGATTCTTGAAATTTAAAAGCCAGGCCAATGATGCATGATCTGTGCGGAGCAGGAATTTTCTGCCGTATAGATAATGATGGAAATGTTCTACGGCTTTGACTATGGCGAGCAACTCTTTCCTGGTGACACAGTAATTCCTCTCCGGTTTAGATAGGCACTTGCTCCAGTAAGCTACTACACGTTCTTGGCCCTCTATTTCTTGGGACAAAACAGCGCCGACACTTTCATTACTCGCATCCGTGTCGAGAATAAATGGTCTGTCGAGCTGAGGATACGTCAGGATTGGAGCAGATGTTAAGGCTTCCTTCAGGTTCTTAAATGCATTCTCACATTCTTTTGTCCACACGAACTTTTGCTTGCTCTCTGTCAGCTTGTGAAGGGGTCTTGCGATGGAAGAAAAATCCTTCACGAATCTCCTATAGTAGGTGCAAAGTCCTAGAAAGCTTCTCAGCTGGTGGACATTTTCGGGACGTCTCCAGTCTTTAACTGCTGACACTTTTTCAGAATCCGTGCGCACACCTTCAGCAGAGATGACATGTCCGAGATAAGTGACTTCCTGTCTGAATAATTTGCATTTAGCGGGACTCAACTTCAGATTGGCTTCTTTCAGTTTCTGAAGCACCTTTCTAAGATTTTCCAAATGTTCTTCGAAACTATTCCCGACGATGATGATGTCATCCAGGTATATCAGACAGGCTTCGTATGAAAGACCTTTTAAAACAGTCTCCATTAGACGTTCGAATGTAGCCGGCGCATTACATAGCCCAAACGGCATCACCTTGAACTGCCAAAGTCCTTGTCCTGTAGTAAATGCCGTCTTTTCTCGGTCATCAGGATGTATTTCTACCTGCCAATATCCACTCTTTAAATCAAGTGTCGAGAACCACTTGCTTCCAGAAAGAGTGTCCAGAATGTCATCAATTCTAGGAAGAGGGTAACTGTCTTTCTTCGTAACCTCGTTCAACCGGCGATAATCAACGCAAAATCTGGTTGATCCGTCTTTCTTCCTCACCAGGACGATGGGAGATGCCCAGGGACTTGCTGAAGGCTCGATGACATTGCTTTCTTGCATGTCCTTTAAAAGTGCTCGTACCTCTTCCTGTTTCGCAATCGGCAGACGTCTTGGATGTTGCTTGATTGGTGGATGGTCACCAGTATCGATTCTATGTTGAGTCAAACTGGTTCGACCAACGTCAGAAGACGAACGGGAGAAAACATCTTGAAGATCTTTAATAACACGCTCGGCAGCATTCTTTTCTTCATCGTTTAATTGCGCATTCTGCAGTAACTCCGATATAATGTTGTCGGAAGACACGGGTTTTGAGATGTTACTTTTTCTTTCAAGGCTGGTTACTGGAGTACATTCTGCAACCACTTCACCTTTCTTAATAACTCTCGCCTTATCAGTTACATTGGCAACTCTCACCGGGATAACGGTCCCCGATAGGTCGACGAGTGCTGAGGCTATTAATACTCCTTTAGGGCTATTACAATTCTTGAGATATTCCATCACGCCGTAGCGGAACTTTCTGTTTTCGGCTATGGATCCAGGAAGTAACATTTCTGTTCTTGCCGGTATTGTGATATCGTCTTGAGCTACGATTTTGTGGATAGATTTCACTCCTTCATCATTAATTCCGAATAAAGTTATGTCCTCAGAGGCAGAATGCAGTTCGTTATTTTTAAAGTCCAAGGAAAAATTGTATTTTCTTAAAAAGTCCAATCCGAGTATGCAAGGGTCCGTAATTTCTGCTACATAGGCCGTGTGATGGTAAGCGGCACTTCCAAAGGTGATGTTAACGTTTAATTTCCCTTCTATATTGATCTTCTCGCCGGATACAGTCTGGAGGGTAACGTAGGGCGGCGTCCAGATAAGTTTACCTTCGAGCTGTTGAGCCAAATCTTTTCGAATGATGGTAACATTGGCTCCCGTGTCGATCGTCATGTTACAAGGAATTCCATTGATTTGTCCCATGATGAAAATTCCGTTATTGCCGCCACTCACTGCAGAAATCTGAAGCGCTTTAAACTGGGGCTTTTCATTATCTGGCAACCTCCGCCCCGCGAGATGGCCACGAATTAGTTTCCCTCCTTCTTGAGAGGCGCGGTCTTAACATCCGTGCCCTGGGGTGTTCTGCAGTTTCTTCGAATGTGCCCTTCAGCTCCGCAGTTCCAGCACTTTACGAACGGTTTCTTGTCACCAGTATTCCGTGTCAAAGCATTCACCTTTCTGGTTAAATCGTCTAGGCGAGCAGTCATTGGATCCACTGGTTCTTGTATGTGAGCAGCTCTGATTGGGTGGCGGTCTCTACGAGTGGCTTGCTGTGCTGCCTCGAATTTCATGGCATACACTAGAGCACTTTTTAAGTCCTTTACATCAGCCATTCGCAGTGCTTTCTGTATTTCAGGATCCCGGATACCGTCGATGAAGTATTGCAGGGACAGGATTTCTCTTGTTTCTGTCGGGCACTCCGAAAAGGCGAGGTGGGACAGCCTTTCAACATCCGTGGCGAGCTCCTGAAGTGTTTCCGTAGGCTTCTGTTGACGGGATTTTAACTGCAGCCTGCTGTAATCTTTTAAACACTTCTCTCCAAAACGCAGCTCTAAAGCACCGGACAGAGCTTCGAAATCTAGCCTTTTGTTTTCGGGAAGAGTTTGAAGGATGTCCGCTGCGTCTGCTCTCAGAGAAGCCGCAAGGTGACAGGCCTTAGCTTGGGAATCCCATCCATTTGCTTCCGCAACTATAGAAAATTGTGTCTTATACACTTGCCAGGAGGTCTTCCCATCATATGTCGATAGCTTCAGAGAAGGATGTGCAGGCATGGCTAGGAATTTAAAAGTATCCGAACTGCTTCCAGCCGTCGCTACGAATTTCTTTAAAGTATCAACTTCTTTGGCAACTGCGGAAACTTTGTCATCAATTTGTTGTTCCACTGCAGAAACTCTTTCTTGAATTTGTTCTCTCACAGCAGAAACTCTGTAATCGATTTGTTGTTCTACGGCAGAAACTCTCTCTTCTATTTGTTCTTTGACAGAAGAAACTTTATTTTCAACCGCATCTATTCTGCCTTCCATAGTCTCAAATTTATTTTCTATTATGCAAGTAATTTCCTTTTTCATCTCTTCTTGACTTGCTTTAACGGCTCTCATCTCTTCCTTAACGGATTTCTCCATCTTTTCTTGAACAGAATTCATTTCTTCCTTAACAGATTTCTCCATCTTTTCTTGAACAGAATTCATTTCATCTTTAACAGAATTCATTTCATCTTTAACAGATTTCTCCATCTTTTCTTGAACAGAATTCATTTCATCTTTAACAGATTCTTGAACAGCTTTCATCTCCTCTTTCACGGAATCTTGGCCAGCTTTAATTTCTTCTTTAAATGCAGCAAAGGCTGCCATGAATTGCCTTAATTGTTCTTCCATTGCTCTAGTTAATGGCATTCAAAAATCCCACTTCTGACACCAAAAATTGTTACGTGCGTACGGGTTCGTAATATATTGAATGCACAAGTCGTAAAAGGTTAACAAAAATTTATTTTTTTCACAATAAATAAATTAAAATGCTGAAATATTTCTTCACAAATCTTCGCACAATATCACAATATCTCAAACGTTTAGCAAAAACTCAGTTCAAAACAGATAAAATAGTTCTATCTCACAGCGAAATCACTACAATCAATACAGCATTAAGTAAACAAACAGCAGTTCGCTTTTTACAGCTACAAGTATAACAGCAACAACAACAACTAACTCACTAACTGAGATGAGGTGTTTCACCTCGGCTTTTATAAGCTTTTTAATTATCAGTAGAACAATCACGATGTTTCTAGATTTTTCTGGATGGCAACAGTAATTACGAGATATTTATTTATTAAGCATTAAATGCACGCGCTCTTTTATTTTTATTGCTATTTTTTTTTAACGTAGCTTTCTCTTCAAAAATCGTCTGCGTTGCTAAGGCAACATGAAGCAAATCTAATAACAATTCAAAATAAATAGCCAAATAAATGTGAAATTCGTAACAATATTTATTCAAAAGCGTAAAACTCTCTTCTTTCGTTAATTACGAAGACAGTACTTTGAATTAAAGAAAGCTTTACGAAATGTAAACTTTTTATTTACAAAGGAAAAGCGCAAATTTAATACAATATTTATATATTATATATACATAGATTATTTCTTCAGTAATTTGTGAAGTATTTGAAAAACCTGGTAGTTGCTTCAAAATAAAAAATAAATAAATAAATAAAACAAAACTCTCCTTTCTTTCGCTCGAAGATAAACGGAAGCAAAGGAACGGAAATGCTGATTGTGAACAATTGCTTCCTCTTTGCTAAGAGTTTTAAAGGTCTGAAGAAAGATAACCGCAATACTTTCGAACCATCAATCTCAGTAGAATAATTTATCATTCTAACGTGGATGGTAATAATGCATTTCCTTAAGTACCTGGAATGGTTTAAGAGCCTTTGTTGGATTCATAATTTTAAACCTGGGATATGCCTTTACTTATTGTTAAGAGAAAGAATAAAGAATGCAATTATTACAGAAGTATTTCTTTGAATCGAGTTTATTTTAAAAAAATGTATAAAAAATTTAGAACTCTTTACTGTTTAAAATTCCATGAATATATCTTCCTTCAAATCTTAAGCATTCCTATCCCCACAAAAACATTTATATATAAATAAGCATAATTGTGTGCATCTGTATATAATCAGAGTCATGCCTAAATATTTTTTCACTTAAGGCAAAGAGGTAAATTCGAGCACGTACGTACATTAAAGATAACTGGACATTTGATGGGAGAAAAAAAATATATAGAAATGTAAAATAACAAAGGAAGAAATAAAATAAAGGAAAAAATTTTTTTTAAATAGTAAAGAAAGAATCTTAATTGAATTTTTTAATATTCAATTAAGAATGAAACAGAATACGGTCCTCAACTGGAACGATTATATGCAGGATGATTGCACCCACGCCTTGTTATGAAGACCTAAAGTTAAAACTAGTACAAATGACAAAACAGTAGGCTTTCTTTCACGAAAGTCTGTTTGCAAGGAAAAAGAGTGGAATGACCCTTTTACAAAAGAAAGTTTGACATGTTCTTCCTCTTAGCGACTTTTGGTTGCCTATGCTGAGAAAGAAAACAATGCTTTTTTGTAGCCCTTCCATCTACAGGAACTTTCAAAGTGCAGTACAGGTGTTTTACAGTAATTATTGTCAGCTATGTCTACTGTACAAAATCTTGAGATCGTCATGTTCTGCAAGTCGAATTGGTTTGTAGTTTTAATCAATTCATCCTTATGCCTTGTTTTCTGTGTCCAATAATTATTATTTCGATATTTCTTATCGTCATCATACTAAACTTCAAAAGATTAGCAGTAAATGTATGTATATGTGTATGTGTGAGTGCAATTAAATATATTCAAGTTGTACTGAAAGACTGACATGGCTTTATCTCTCTCTGCAGACAAACAGCTAGATATATATATATATCTTCTGGTAATATGTTTGCATTACAAAAATTAGTAATATATTTACTGTGACTTACGATTGTATTTTGTTACAAATATTTCACATAGATAGATGATCTTAGTTCAATTACAGGCATAATTGTTGTATATCTTTTGCATAAAGTATCATAAATTATCTAAAGATACAAGCTGTGCCGGAAAAGTAGAACACAGGGGCAGGTCCATTTAACATTTAATAAATGGGTATCTGGGTAACTTAGAGAGATAGCGCGAAGCTGGCAATGCTTTAGTGACTAATTTTTGTCGCCAAATTTGACAATAAGGCATCCAGAGTCGCCAAATATTGGTCCGATCACTGTATTACCGTAATAGGGATTCTAATTGAATAAATGTGATTGGTCATTGTATTATCTGTAACGGTAACTCCACCCTCATGTTGCCTTCCAGTTATTTCGGGAAACAGAAAGTACTAGAAATATCTCGGCGGCCTGGTGAAAACTATACAAGTACGGAGAGAACAGCTGCTCACAGTTGTTGCTGATAACTCTTAGTTCGGCGTGAGTCGGAGTACCGAGATATATCCCAGGAGCTTTCTCTTTAGCTGCCCTTTTCATTGTGTTGCTTGACGTTCATGTTAGTTTGAAATGTAATTACAGATTGTACTTTGTTACACTCTGAAGAGTTGTGCGACAGTATTTGTGGATAGATCCAGATGTCTGAAGTGTGTTTCATTTGATAAAATGAAACATATCAACCTATCATCGTAGCTGTGTGCATTCAATCGATTATGGACACCTTCGTACGCAACAATATATATATACAAAATGCAAACAAATCAATAAATACTGCTTTGATTAACAGAAAATTCGGCAGGAAAGTAGCATATACATCTATGCATAAACCAAAATCAATAATTATATACAGAAATGAACACAATATTAAATTTTTGTAAATTATCAGATATTGACATACTAGAGACTTAAACAGAATTATGTATAAAGTGAAAATAAACAGCATACAATGAAAAATAGACATTATTAGGGTATGTGATCCCCCTCATCTTCATGATTTCAATTAGGTGGTCAACCGCCGCAGAATTAAGCAATCGCCATTCTTCTTGTAGAGCAGTTTTCAGCTCAATAAGAGTGGCTGGAGGTGGGAAACGTGAAGATACAGCCCGGCCGAGAGCATTCCAAAGATTTTCAATGGGATTAAGGTCAGGCAAATATGCTGGCCACACCATACGCGCAATCCCTTCACTCTCCAGGTACTCATCGACGATGTCAGCTCTATGGGGACGTGCGTTATCGTCCATTAAAACAAAAGTAGAGCCACCTGCAGCGTACAATCTCACAATGGGTTCTAGGACTGTATCTCGACGCCGGACAGCCGTCAAAGAACCCCGTTTAAAGATGTGCAGGTCGGTGCGGTATCGTAATGAAATCCCTGCCCACATATAATGTTTCCGCCTCGGAATGCATGATGTTCGGTGATGTTTTGGGACTGATTGCGTGTTAGTTGTTCACGCCATATCCTTATGCGCTTGTCATCTGGTCCCAGAGCAAATCTTAACTGATCAGTGAACATGACATTGCCCCAGTCAGACACATTCCAATTGACATGTGTTGATTGGACGGATAGAGGAACACAAACTCGAGGTCCCCAGGCGTACAGTCCACTCATATGTAATCTTCAGCGTACAGTAGCTGCAGATGACGCCTTACCAACGGACGCTGTAACCATAGATGTCACACGTGTGGAGGTCGCTCTGCGATTGCGCTTGGCCAATAGCAGTATATCGATCTTCCGTGGGGGTTATAACTCTTGGGCGACCGGCTGCGGGCCTTCGAACAACTGTCTGTGTGGTTTGGAATTGTTTCCAAAAACGTGAAATTACAGAATGATGAACGCCGAAGAAAAGAGCAACATCTGTGATCGACTGTTCTGCTTCAATGCGCCCCACAGCAAGCCAGCGCTCAGAATCTTCCATTCGTTTTCTGGAAGTCATAGAAACACGTATGTCTTGAAAACAAATTGCACGAAAGTTTTAAACACCTTCTTTCAGCACGTACAATCAACTTCTGTAACCCTTCGTGAAGCTGGCTTCTTATAAGAGAGCCTTTTTCCCATATTTCTTGACATCAAAGCGCTATTGGCTATTACCTAACTTATTTGCTATACCTCTGCAGCGAATTGCGTCCACTTGAATGCTGATTGGCTTCCGGAAATTAGCATTTTCCTCTCCGTGCTTAACTTTTGGAAGCGAGTGTATATATATATATATATATAATAGGAAAGCAATATACTCCTTATAAAATTAAGATCTGTTTTTTGATGTATATATACATATAGATAGATAGATAGATATAATATGTAAATTGATATACATATAAGTATAAATATATATGTATATATATATATATATATATAGTGTTATGAATTTTGTATTTAATTACCTATTTTATTAGAATTGCAATTAAAATTGTTTTATTTTCCCGTGCAAAGCAGCGCGTGATAATTTGAGGAGAAAGCTACGTCGTAAAAGTAAAAATACAAGAGGGCGTGTATTTAATATTTAATAAATAAATATCTCGTAATTGTTTTTGCAATCCAGAAGAATCGAAAAAATAAGAGAATGATCTCGTTCTGATTAAAAGATTATAAAAGCCGAGTTAAATCATCTCAGCTCATTTGTAGTTGCAGTTCTTTTAAACGAACTGTTGTTTACTTAGAGCTGTTATTTGATTGTAGCGAATTCGCTGTGAGATCGAATTAGTTTCTCTGTATTTTGTATCTGAGTTCTGTTTATATTCTAGTAGTTTAAAAATATAACTGCTGTGGGATGGTGTGATATTATACGAATATCTCTGAGGAAATATTTCAGCATTTTATTTTATTTCTTGTGAAAAAAATAAATTTTATTAACTTTTTTCGACTTGTGCATTCAATCCATTAAGAGCCTGTATGCACGCAACAATATATATTATAATTTTTTGAAACAAAATTTCCATTTAATTTACGTTCCGACTTTTACTTCTTTTGATTAATAAATTTAATTCAATCTACCAACTTCAGAGAAGATTTTTCTATTTTCTTTTTAATATGTTACTGCTTCAATAAGGACTATTCTTAAGAATACATATATTGTTGCGTGGGTACGGGTTCGCAATGGATTGAATGTACAAGAGTTAATAAAATTTATTCTTTTACAAGAAATTAAATAAAATGCCGAAATATTTCTTCATTCAAGATATTCGTATACTATCAGAATATCTCACAGTAGTTATATTTTTAAATTACTAGAATATAAACAGAACTCAAATTCAAAATACAGAGAAACTAATTAGATCTCACAGCGAATTCGCTACAATCAATAACAGCTCTAAGAAACAACATTTCGCTTAAAACAACTGCAACAACAGCTGAGACGTTTTAATTCGGCTTTATAAGCTTTTTAATCATCACGAAAATATTCAGGTATAATCTATTTTCTAGATTTTTCTGGATATTAAAACAGTACACGCTCTTGTATTTTTACTTTTCCGGAGTAGCTTTCTTTTCAAATTCGTCACACGCTGCGTTGCGCTGCAAAAGAAAACAATTTTAATTACAATTCTATTAAAATAGCTAAATAAATACAAAATCCGCAACAATATATATAGGCATCCTATAGTATATTGATAACGTATTTGCATTAATAAAAATTAGTAATAAATTTATGGTCTATTACTAAAATGTTTAAATTTCAGAAAACAATTTTCATTAAAGTGCATTAAATCAATATACGTATTTTGATGAACTTCTGCGGAGAGATGATGTGTCGAATTAAAAACAGAGATTCAGTACTAACAGGATTTGCACTGTCCAGTTGTGATGAGGAGTTCAAACTCACGCGAAATGTAAAATAATTTCTTCACATTGGACATAGATAATTTATCTAGGAATTCAGACGTTAAAGAGGGTTCTTCCCGAATGTCCACCAGTAACGGATCGTGCTAAGTCTGTATAACAGAGTGCTAAGTCTGAAAGTCTTAGGTTTAAGTCTTTATAGCAAAGATAGTTTAATTAAGTGAACTACACTGGAGCCAATACTTAGAATCAGAAATCTTCAGAGACTAAATTGTCGTTTTCAGAAATATTTTCTTGAAGCTTATGATCGAGAAGTAGCCGTAGAAGCATTTCTATCGTCCGTCGCTTCTGCTGAAACATCTGTAACTAAATTCTATACACAATAGCGCCTCGCAACGCGAAAGCGGTATAGCAACTTTTCAACGATAAATTTAAATATCGAATCTTCAAAAATGCCTTTACAAGCTTCTTGGGAGAAATTTCCAGAAATTTTGAAACAAATTCAAATCATTGCGAATAGGTTTAAATGTACCTATTCACAATGATGGAAAATTGAAATTTAATGAAATATAAAATGAAAATAGAGATTTAGAATATATAGAAAAGGGAAATTTAATAAGGTGTTAGTAGAATGAAAAACTCTCATGAACACAGTATTTTTTACTTAGCTTGAAGAAACCTCTTCTTTTCACGTTTCAGTGAAAACGGTCTCTTTCTCATCAGTATTAAGGACTAATCACAGATTATTTAATGAATGTATGAGTCAAGCATGAAGATAAACAACGACAATATTTATAGCCCGATAGGGTATTTAAATATAATTATATCATATTTTTCTAATGAAATATTTAAAATTCATTTGCTAGGAGCATATCCTAGATGTTCAATAAACGTAGACAGATATCTTTTCATAATAATTGGCCATTTCTAAAAATGGGTAGAAATAATGCCAATTTGGAAAGACTCCGCAAAGACGGTTTCAATATATTTTTAAAGAAATTTGTTTAAAAATCCAATGTAATCATTGACGATGCTGCAGAATCTACTAGTTAGGGATTTTAGCGGATATGTGCTCATACGGTTGCGAGATACATGTGGAGCAGGAGAAAAACTAATGTCAAATAACATGTGTTCAACAGATCAGCAAGTTCCCTAAAGTGTTAAAATTCTTTACAGACTAACTAGAAGCTTACAGAAAGGAAACTCGCTTAGCAACAAACAATAATAAGCCTAAACTTTCTTATTAAATCTGAATAGTGTCCTGTGAACTATAATTTTCTAGAACTGCTTCCTAAACGGACTTAGGACTTTTGGTTCAGCACGGCGTATTTTCTGATAAATGTATGTTTAAATCTGCAATTATGTACTTTTTTGAGACTCTAAACAGTCAAGTTTAATTTCAATTTTGAAGGCGAAAATATTATTGTAAAATCTCTTCATACGAAAATTATGTGCCACTGTTTGAGGAATGATTACAGTTACTGAAATTTTAATGAAATACTCTCTAAAACCTGATGTCATCTCAAGCTATCCTTTTGATGTGTTCAAAGATACTAAAGCATAAAATATTTTAGGATGCTTTTGGAGCGCTGTATGTCTTGAAGTCTAGCATTTGTTTTGCAGTTTAGAAGGCAGAATTGTGGGAATTTAGAAACCCTGTTTCATCTCTTACATACAAGCTGAAATGGTCTGAAAATTATGCACTTTTTTAACGGAACTTAAGGTTAAGTTTCTTGTATATGACAAAACTTACGATGGCTATTTGTCTGACGGATGCGATGTTTTCGTCGTCTCGTACCTTTCAAGTAAATCTGGAACGCATTCATACCGCATAACCTAACCATGCAGTCATCCCCTTTGCTTAGAATCGAACTTGTTTGAAGTTCCAGCATTCAGAAGTCTTAAACACTTCACCACTGCTGGAGCAGAGAAATTATGTATGTCTCTATCCAATGCATTAAACATAATAAATAAAATGTAATTTTATTTGTAAAGTTTACTATATTGGGTATTAAATAATGTAAATATAAAAATAATAAGATTTAACTGTATATTCAATCTTATTAAAGATATTTCTTTTCAGGTAAACAAGGAAAGTGGAACAACATGGAAAGCTATGTATAAAGAAAAGTTCAGAATTTAAGTATATTTTCTTGTGAAACTTAGCGTGATGGTTGAGACATAGTTACTAACTGTAAAATCTATAAATGTCAATCACATTTGTTTCGAATGTGCTAGTGGAGGAAAAAGTTAAATTTATTTCATTTAACATTATTTTTGTTAGAAGTCCTACATTCTTATTGTTTCGTCAGCTTCCACTAGAGTATGTAAATAAGACAAGTTTTTAATACACTAAGCATCTGAGTATCTAATACAGTAAGGAGAATAATTAGTTTCATCAAAAATTCCTTTAAGCAACTCTTCTGGTTATACTAGACGCACGCGTTGACTCTCTGAGCTGGTGATTCGCATTTTTTGCTTTAGTATTAGAGAATTACTTCTTTGAATTCACCGAATAGTAGCTAGGATAAAATATAACTTAAATACTGTATGAAATCTGAATTTACGTCCTGTCTCTGTCCTGAAGGATATTTTGTGTTCTTTCGTACATCAATCTAAAATCTTCAATAAATTTTAGTTGTTTTAATTTATTTTTCTATTTCAACCATTAGCAGTCTCAAACTGCAGTAAAATTTTAAACTTGTGATTACTAATAAACTTCAGCCTGATAGGCTACATCTCATGTAATTTATCGTCAGTTTTATTAGTATTACTTTAAAGAAATAGCCCTCCTTCTTCGTTTGCATAATTCTGTTTATTCATTTTTTTTCTCTTCATACATTTCTTAGAAGCATTTCGATACAATTTCCGCTTCAGCTAGGACTTATTGTTTCCGTTCGTCTCTAGGCACAATGAGACTTTTTAACAATAAAGAGCAAAAGTTTATAAGTACCGCGTATAATATTATAGATAAAGATAAGTACGGTATGTACTGAAATGCATTTGAGCAAACCTAATAAAATTTGAAAAATATCAGCAGAGTAACTATGATTAGAAGATGCAGAACTAGATCATTATTAAACTACCAACTGCAAATACACGTCCTGGTATAATCGCAATTAACATCATTCATGAATAATGATGCTTTGCTCTAGTGTACTGCGCAGATAAATCGACTTCAGATGTCTAGACGAAAGATAAGTGAGGCATACATTTTTATATCTTGTGTTATGAAACGTCTTTAGTAAAACTGAACATTTTATCGACCACGCACATTAGCGCTAATTTTCGCTTTAATTTTTCCGAGTGGCAACAGTCTCGCGAGTTAGAGGTAAAAATGCTTTATTTCGTAAAGTATTGCTACTGCTTGCTTTCAAATAGCAGAGTTCGTTAACCCAAAATTTGTAAGTTTTACAAAATCCAAACATATAAAGAACAATGTCTGTTTGTGCGTTTGTTTGTTTGCGTTATTGATTTCTGGTCAATTATGATAATTTTTTTGTCCCATTTAGTAGACTAAAATTGAATATATGTGAAATATTGGATGGAATTTGATCTTTTACGACCATTTGATAAGGAAGACGAAAATCATTAAAAACTGTTAGCATTGTTGGTGATATAAAAAGAGAGCATTAGTTTATTTTTATATCGAAATGTTTTATGTGGGTTCCATATAGCATCAGACTGAAATATGTATGACCATGAATCTAATTTTTTCCATCTTTATTAGAGTAGGATTACAGCGGTATTGTTTTCTCTGTTGTTAGATGCATCATTCTCAATATAACTTAACTGGCATCGGGTACTTTAGCTAGTTTAGTCTAAAATTGGATAATTTTGATTTCAAACAATAATATATCATAAAACGCATTAATCTAGTAAATCCGTAAAATTACGTATTAAATCTGATAATTTATGTATTGAATCTAGTAAATCAACAAAATTTTAGTTAAAATATAAAATTTTACGAATTAATGAATTTAAGAATTAATTAATTAATTAATGTAATTCGTTTTGGTTTTACAGGAAAAGTAGGAAGGAAATTTTGTATATATATATATTTGCGTGTTTATATGTTTTATGTTCTTATTTTACGTCGAATTTGAATTCGATATAAAATGCGTACATAGACTTCCTGTTTTATTTTTAATTGCAAACATAGTTATCAAAAAGGTGCTTAGTGGATTCTAATTCTTTAAATACGCCTTCTGATAATAAATGATTTTCGATAATTTGTTCTATGTTTTTTCTTTTAATACGTTGTTTATTTCTCTTTTCTTTAAACAGTATTTATTTCTCTTGGTTATACTGGGAGTTTCAGAACTATAGTTCAGATATGCGTATGAAGTTCCAGAATATAACAACAGGCAATAAACATATAGAAACATAGGGTAGCATGCGCAGTTCGTTGCGCAACACAGCGCTGAACTTCTGGAGAAGGTCTGGGCAGGATGAAACAGCAGAAATAGTTATTTTGATCAACAATACCTAATCCAGTATTGATTTCCTTTTCTCGGGTTGTATGAAAAGCTCAATGTACGACTCTCTTGTGAAATCGGATACGGATCTAGTGGCACACACCGTTGCTGCAAGTGGTTCTTGTTGCTGATACACCTGGCAGTCTTGCAAACGTGCGTCGTCGTTGCGAGGCGTGTATTGCAACCGCAGGCTATAACTTCGAACCTCTGATTTAAGAATTTTATTTCAAACAATACTGTTGTGTATACTCAAATCCTCACTATTTGTAACCAGTCTTGTGTCTTCCTGTCTCTGTCTTTTTGAGTGTGCATGCAGCGCGTCGTTTTCGTGCAGGCGACTCGTCGTGTTTGCGCATGTTCTTACATGACTGTTGTTTTTTATTCAGCTTCTGAATAACACTTCTGGAATATCCAAAATAAACAAACAGTTCTTTTTAGAATTAGGTAAAACATTACTAGCTTAAAGTTCATGTTCATTGCTTCTTTCTTATAGTGTGAAAAATCCAAAATAAATCAAAAGTAGCCCACATGTTTCTTCAATTTTCAATCAAAAACGTCTGGCTACTGTCTCATCTGATGTTGCAGCAAAATTTCACCTCGAGCAGTGAAGCATTAAATAGTATGCATGTTAAAAGTTAAAAAATTCTGAAAATAGAAAAAAAAGAAGAAATATCACCGAAGAGAAAATTAAATTTCATTCTCTTAAATGCAATCACCAGATTGCAGCGGTCTCTGATACTGATTAGTTTCATGTGAAAATAGCAAAAGGATAACGATTTCAAGTTTCATACTTTATTGTAATCGTTTGCGCGGATAGGTATTGAAGACTAACGATTTTGATGCAAAGAAACAGTGTGAATAAAAACCAACAGAATAAAAACGTGGTCTCAAAATAAGGTGGGAAAGAGATTTCCCTCTTAAACACGGGCGAGAAATACAGATTAAATTGTGTCATTTATCTTTTATTTATTTTTTTTTTTGCTAAAGCTCTTTACTTTTCCGCCTGAAAGGCCTCTAGAAAACAGTTATTTCAAGACTAAGTCGAGTAAAGAAGATATTTTGAAATTTTGATAAAAGTATGTGATAAGCGAACTGATGTGCCACCAATTTTTGATGATTTAACCCAATAAAACTTTGGAGCTAGTTTTTATAACAGATATAAATTTTTCTGCAAGTAAAACCATTTAAGTATTTCATTTCAATAAAGAAATTAGTATTAACAATCGCACAAACTTGCGGTGTAATTGAAAGCATGCTCGACGCGTATTCAGGAGGTCCAGATTTCGAATCCCGGAGAGAGCAATTATTTCACGGTGCTGTATCGATATAACCTTATAACTGTATAACATAAAAGAAACATATCATTTCATGCGTGCAACATCAAAACTTAACTTATATTTTGAAAAAAATGTTTAATTTATATTCTATGCATGACAAGTTTAGTACCATGCTTTATTTACTGCATGAAAGGCAAGATGATATACTGCAAAGCTCATATTCTTGAAGATATAATAATACACAATTTCTATCTGAAAGAAGCTTCATATGTGTGATAATTTGAGGAACCTGACGTCTTTTAGGTTGACTTAATATTTATATTTACACTGCGCATAAAATGGAGCAGTTCCATAATACCCTTTCTACTGGGCCGATGACGAAATTCAAATTGCGTTTTTCATGTCTCGGAGGCGCGACTTCGCATATAGATTAGATTTATATAGAGCATTGTTCTAATATAGGTATTTTGACATAAAATCGGACTTTTTCGGAAATGACATACCAATTTGTTTTCTCCATATTTCGATTCTATAGCTCAAATTATTCCTAGATATTAAATTTTGTATCTGTTGGGCGGGAATTTATGGAGAAATTTTAAAATTTATCTTGGAGCAATTTTTTAATTTGCGCCAAAATTAATTCACTTCGCGAATTTCTTAATTTATAGCAAATTATTTTCCTTTTTTTTTCATTGCACACGATGTTGCATCATTGTTCATTCATTCAAGTAATTTTAATAAACTGCCTAAACCACATTTGGCGTTATTATCTCTTATAACAAATATGCCAAACTTCAAAACTCACCAATACGTAAATTCACATATATCTTAGGAAATTTTGAATTAAAAAGAATAATTTTTTGCAACTTTGCTTTGAAATACATCTAATTTAAAATGATAGTGAAAATTTCATAGATTATAATTCATTTTTTTTTTCAAAAAAAAAAGGATAATAAATATTTAAATGTGGAAACATTAACAATAAATCTTAAAACATGGGGAAATTTTATTTGCAATGAACCTAAATTTCGGAATGTGAAAAGAAGAATCAACTTACTTTTAATGGAAAAGAGATATTAATGAATATATATCTAATTCACTTAACACAGTAGAGCTAAAATTTTGAGAGCTAATTATTTAAAATCTACTTCGGCACTTTGGCATAATTTGAGTCGTGGAAACGAAATATAAAAAAAAATTGGTATGTTATTTCAAAAAACGTCCTATTTTGTGTTAAAATACCTATATTAGAACAGTGCTATATATGAACCTAATATATATCTTAAGTCACGCTTTCGAGACATGGAAAACGCAAGTTGAATTCCGTCAATCGATCCAGTAGAACGGGAAATATAGAACTGTCATCTTTTCGCAGTGTACATATTTCAACCACTATTACATTAAACTATTAAAATACACTATGAGAAAAGTCTCATATATAGTACAAATCGTGTATTAACTGAAGAATCTTCCCCGAAAGAAACGTTCTAAAGTGAAGTTGAACAGAAATATATGAACTACAGAATACGTATTTCTCGCACCCTTAGTAACAGACAGTACAGCATCTTCACAGACATTAAGTTTCTTCTTTGTACATTTTCTCACATTCTTTTTGCAATTCTACTTTTTTCTTTCCTTCTTTCTCTTTACTAGCAACAGAACAAAATACGGATGCTTAGCATGACATACCGCCTTTGAGCCTAACGGTGCAGTGAGAACGTCAGCATCGCGAGGAATGACAGCCCGTCGGACCGAACTGACAGCGAATAGCGTCAGCAACTGTTTTCCGATTATCCAGCAGTGCGTGATACCACGAGGCTGGATATAAAAAAAGAGCCACTTTTTCACCCTTTTGGAGAGGGAGAAGGAATGGGCCTCTCGGAAGATGCAAGAACAGATGACTCTGAGATATATCTGTCGTTAAGTGGTCCATTTTTTTAGCATTAGTCGATATCTTAAAGTCGTGAAAGAACGAAATGTAAAAGCCTAACCGTCTTTTATATAGCTAAAAAACCCTTTTACTTAACGAAGTTTTCAAAATTTCTAGGCTAAATACATGTTGAAGAAAATGAATATATTTTATTCTAATTCAGGCAACGAATACGAAACACATATGTGCATTGATTTTATATTATTTCAAGAAAAGTTCAATTAATTTTTATTGCCTATTGTTGATATATTATTATAGTCCCACGAATTAATGGTAATTATGTACTTAGATAGCTAATGTTAGTAGAATTATAATTAAAATCTTTTAATTTTCCTGTGCAATGCAACACGAGACATATTTTAAGAGAAAGGTACGCCGGAAAAGTAAAAATACAGGAGCACGTGCATGTAACATTTAATAAATAGATATCTTGTAATTTATATTTAATTTGAATAAATGTGATTGATTACTATGTTAGCTGTAACCGTAATTCCGTCTTCTTATTGGTTCCTAGAAATTTGGAGAAGCATAAAATGCTAGAACTATCTCGTGCGACCGATTGAAAGCTATAAAAAGCCAGTTGCCGCCCAACCGGTATGGTAGTTAGCGTCGCTGATTCCTGTGCCAAAGGGCCTGGGTTCGAATTTCGGAGGAGTTTGTATGTTTGTAAATATATAGTGTCGGTGCAGCATGGAGGCACTTTAAATATGCGGCCAGCCAAAAGTCATCTCGTATGGTTTGGTGGGAGGGGAGAAGAGTGAGAGACCCTCAGACCCCCCGGCGTGCTCTATATCAAAATTGGAAGCGGAAGTGAGCCAAATCGCACTGTCACCTGTAAGGTGTTAAAGGCTGTTGCAAACGACAGGCATAATCTTGCTCTCCTTGTCACGATGAATTTCGTGGGCTTGGGCTCCTTACGTCAGACAAGTGAGGATAAGCAACAACAGCAACAAAAGCCAGGCAGAGAACATCTCATCTCAGTTGTTTTGTTAGTGCTGTTGTTATTGTTGCGAATTCGGGTGAGATTGGATTAGCTTTCGCTTTGAATCGCTGTGAATTGCGTTCTGTTTAAAGTTCTACTTATTATTACTGTCTGATATTGTGAGCACTTGTATGAATATCTTTAAGGAAACTTTCAGCGTTTTTTATATTTCTTGTGATAAGAATAAACTTTATTAATTATTATTTAATAAACTTTATTTTTATTATTATTATTATGTGCATCCAATTTATTACGAACCCGTACGCACGCAACAATATGGATGACTAAGGTATGTTATTTATGGTAACAAGCACAAAACTTAATGTTTTCTGTGGTAAAATATAACTCGAATAATAGATTCCAGGAAACAAATAATCATAAAAAATAATTCGATGGTATATTCTAATTACCCCTTTCATACCTCACAACGTCTAATATTGCACTAGACGTTTCCTCGCAGAAGTACACACCGAATTGTATTAAAGACTTTGTTGGTTAAATTAATGGTAAAATAACACTATGGAAAAATAATATTATTGAGCACCATATACTACACAGTCCAGTCACATTAATGTGACCACCACGTACTTTCCATGTCAGAGTTAAATAACTAATCACAGAAGGCAGGTGGCAGCACAGTGCAGTTGAGCGTATATAAAGGGTATGTGAGGGCTTCGGAAAACATTTCAATCGTTGGCGTAATGCAGAAACGAAGCGATTTATCCGACTTCCAAAAGGGCATGATCATTGGCTTTCGGGCCAAGGGTGGAAGCATTTCCGAAACGGCTGAGTTTGTGAACTGTTCGCGTGCCGCCGTGGTAAAAGTGTACCGTGCATGGCAAAATGGGACTGTCCAAAATCAGCGACGTGGCAAATGTGGTGCACCACGGGCCATAGATGACAGAGGCGAACGACGGTTGCGGAGATGCGTTCGGGCAGATAGACGGGCTACCGTTGAGCAACTGACCACCAAAATGAACCAAGGGGCTACCAAAAGTGTCTCCCAAAGTACTATTCAGCGAACATTGCTGCGTCTGGGCCTCCGAAGCAGACGCCTGGTTCGTGCACCTATGCTGACTGCTGTTCATCGACGGCGAAGGCTAGAATTTGCACGCCAGTACAGCAGCTGGACGTCCACTGAGTGGCGACAGGTTGCGTTTTCGGATGAATCGCGTTTTATGCTCCATCGGACAGATGGACGTTGGCGTATAAGGCGTGAAACCTCTGAAAGGAACCACCCTGCAACCATTGCCGGAACGGTCCAAGCTGGAGGCGGGAGCATTATGGTCTGGGGAATGTTTTCCTGGCATTCTCTAGGTTCACTGATCATTGTGGAAGGCACAATGGATCAATACAAGTACGCATCTGTCCTTGCGGACCATGTTCACCCCTACATGCGCATTGTTTTTCCTCAGGATGATGGCATCTTCCAGCAGGACAATGCGAGGTGCCATACAGCTGCCAGTGTACGTGCGTGGTTCGAAGAGCACCAGGATGAGTTTACCGTCCTCCCCTGGCCAGCAAACTCACCTGACTTAAACCCAATCGAGCATCTGTGGGACCATCTCGATCGAGTTGTTCGCGCCATGGATCCTCAACCGCGTAATCTAGCGCAGTTGGCCACGGCATTAGAGTCGGCATGGCTCAACATCCCAGAGAACACTTTCAGGGACCTATGTGACTCTCTTCCTGCACGTCTCGCAGCAGTCCGCTCTGCGAAAGGTGGTTATTCTGGCTTTTGACAGATGGTCACATTAATGTGACTGGACTGTGTATATTGTTTTATAATGAATTCCTCGAATTGATATAAGGGAAATATTATTATAATCAATATATATTGTAAAACTAAATGTATAGTGTACATGTCTCTAAAACTCAGAAACGAGTTCTGGTACGATTAAGGTAGTTATATGATGTGGTACTTCTCTATTCTCCATTCATGAAGAAGGTTCCCGTTTATACCTGAACGGCGTGCTTTTGGAGTTATAGGCGCTGGAAGTTTCGCCCTCTAGAAATTTCCAGAACAGTTCAGAAGATCGAGAGCATATCAGAACATTCCAGAACATCCTGGGACATTCTTGAATGTTGTGTAATGTTCGGAAATAGTCTGGAACATTTGGGAACATCCCAGAGCATTGTGGAACATTCCGGAACATTCTAGAATGCTGTGGCATTGTCTGGAATATTGTGGATCATTCGAAGCCTTTTTTGTATGGATGGAGCTATCCATTGGTAGGTTTATATAAAGCAAGATCCGTCGTGGGTTCGAAGGTCAGTTTCTTATCAGTGAAGTGCAGCGAGTGAATAAAAACAAGGAGTGAAGTGTGAGTAATAAAAGTGATACAGCAACTGAGTATAAATTGAAAATAAAATGCGAAAATTGTACTAAGTGTATTTCTAAATAAAAAGTTGATTTGATTTATATTTTATAGACTACCCAAACGTAAAAGAGAAGGAGATCTTTCCAGTTCTGAAGCAAAACTGCGAAAACAAAAAGAACAGCTAATTGACAAACATTACTGGATCGAGAAGCGAAATAATCCAAGATGTATGGAAAATATTACAGAAATACAGTCAACTTATTCACATATTCAAAACAGCAATAGATCGAATGATTTCTGATGACTATAAAGTTATAATTCGAACAGACAGGAGACCCCCTGGAGAACACGAACGTCGATTTAATGCACTTCAGACAACAGATGTCGCCATTGTAATTGTGGATAGTGAAAGCACAAGCCGTGAGATAACTGTACAATGCAAACTAGAAGGATTACAAGGCATTGCAGAGACTACCTTCCAATATATGTTAATATTTTTAGATGGAGAGGACGGATTTCATTTTAGTATGAAACAAATCCAACCTCAAACAGGCGTAGAAACAAAAAAGTCACTTCGAAGGAGTTTTATGCTTACCTCTTATCAAGACAATGTCAACGTAGAATAACATTCTCAACACTCATCATTTATTCCAACAATTAATGGTAGATATGTATGCAAAAACAGAAGCGGAATGGATGTTTTAGTAACACCGAATTAGAAGAAACTTCGCACGGAAAAATACATCCACCATCGAGACTATCAACTCCCTGAGCGAAGCTCGATAACTCAGCTATAAAAAAATAAATTAATTAAAAAAATTATTTTACAAAAGTACCAAAAGTTAACTCTAATTTGGCATAAAACATGCTGGAACCAAACGATGGAAGTCTAGTGTCTCGAAAATACGAACATTAAGCAATATACAGGAAAGAAAAATTAAAGGTATTTCTAACATTAAAATTAGTAAAGCAGAATTTTGATTTGCCAGTATTTATTTGTTTTTCAAATTTTTAAAAAAACGTAGTCTGTATGATGGAAAATATACGTAAAATGACGTATGAAGTGACATGTTAGAGAGTCTTATAACCAAAACAAAAGCACGTTTAAAAGATTTGGATATTTTGAATATTTTTGCATTATATTATTTATTATATTATTAAAACTTACTACACAATAATGTAATGTACACTGCACAAAAAAGGGACAGTTCTATATCTCCCGTTCTTCTGAGTCGATAGACGGAATTAAATTTCGTTTTTAATGTCCTGAAAGCGCAACTTAGGAAACATATTAAATTTATATATTGCATTGTACTAATACAGGTATTTAGACACAAAATCGGACTTTTTCTGAAATTTCATGCCCGTTTGTTTTCCCTCTTTCGTTTCTACGACTCAAAGCATGCCAAACTGCCAGGTTTTGTAAAAAAACGCAGGAGTAGTTTTTAAAAAATTAGCTCTAAAAATTTTAGCTCCTCAATGTTCACAAAATTTGACATGTAGTTATTAATATATCTTTTTTTTATTAAACTTATTTGATTTTATCTTTCACATTTTAAAATTTAGGTTCATTCTAAGTAAACTTCGCCAATTTTTTATTACTTATTTTTAAAGTTTGTTTTATTAAATAATTTTTATAAATTTTTCGAAAAACATTTGAATTATAACCCATAATATATTTTCGATCACCTTAAAGTAGATGTATTTCTAAGCATACCTCCAAAAATTAGTTTTTTATTCAAATTCCCTAAGATATACGCGAATTTACATTTTGGCGCGTTTTGAAATTTGGGGTATTTATTAAAACGATAATAACGAAAATGTGGTTTACGCAGTTTGTTAAAATTATCTAAAAGTATGAACGATGACTTTTTTACGCTCGTGGTCAATGAAAAAAAGGAAAGGAAAATAGTTTGCTATAAATTAAGAAGTTCTCCAAGTGAATTATTCTTGGCGCAAACTGAAAAAAATGCGCCAAGATAATTTTTTTAATTTCTCCTTAAATTCCTCACCAAAAATTACAAAATTCAATATCCAGGCATAATTTGAGTTGTAGAATCGAAATATAGAAAAACAAATCGTATGTTACTTCAGAAAAAGTCTGATTTCGTGTCAAAATACCTATACTAGAACAATAATTTACATAAATCTAATACATATCTTAAATCACGCTTTCGAGACGTTAAAACGGAATTTGAATTTCGTCAATTAGCACAGAAGAACGATAGATACTGAACTGTCTCATTTTTAGTCCAAAGGAGTTTTGTGCCTGAAGGATTATTGTTTTCGTTTTACGATTTTGCGTTGGTTTACTATGAATGCCCGTTTCACTTTTCAAATTGTTGCTACTAAGTATTATCGCCCAGGTATTATATTTAAAGCAATTAAATAATGAAGAATTTGCATAAATGAATGCATGTTTCTCGCATTGTGATAAAACGACGGTGCCTACAGCCATCCAATTTTGAATGACGTAATCGTACTGCGAATTTGGGCATCTGGAAGTCCAAATTTGAAACTTGGAATTTGTTTTATGATCTATTTCCTATTTTGTAAAACTTTAACGAATTTTTAATTAATAAACTCAAAGATTTCAAAGCAAGCAATGGCAGCATTTTATAAAAAAAAAATATTTTTAGCTCCAGCACGTGAGACTCTGTATCGAAATTCTAAAGAAATGCTCAATTTAAAATTATTTTGCAATATTTCTTTACCAGATTTTATAGTTAAGAATGAAGACCATGATATTTAGTAAATAAAGGTAACACACAAATTGTTAAAAAACGCCCCTTTGGATTTAATTTAAAATCTGAAACTTTTCAGATTTTTTTTTTCGCTACATGTACATTAAATGCTTCTAGCAGCATTTATGGAAATATCATATATATTAGTTATATAAATTCATTTTTTATTTATTTTCTTATTTATGTGGAAATCGTGCTACAACATCGCATCAGACGGCGCAACCTACAACCTACGGTAGGAACCCTCCAGGTGAAGACATTTTTCACTTGCTTCTAGAAGTCCCAGAGAAGGTGTGTAATGCAACCTCACGAAGGAGCTACAACAAAGCACTTACTAATCGCGCGTAGGACCTGGTATCCGACCTGTACTCATCTAAAGTGAATACGAAGTATTGATTTTTTTTGGGCCAGTTATTTATGATTCTAGTACGGAATTATAAGATCTGAGTGAATTATGTACAGAGCACACCGCAAAAAAAAAGAAAAAAAAATCTGAAATGTTTCAGATTTTAAATTACGTCCAAAGGGACGTTTATTTAACATTTTGTGTGTTACCTTTATTTGTTAAATACCATGTTCTTCGCACTTAAACCATAAAATTCAGTTCAACAGCAATATCGCAAAATAATTTTAAATTGAGCATATCTTTAGAAATTTCGGTACACGCTCTCACGCGCTGGAGATAAAAATGTTTTTCTGTACAACGTTGGTATTGCTGGCTTTGAAATCTTTGAGTTTGTTAATGAAAAATTCGTTAAAGTTTTAGAGAATATTGTTACGAATTTCACATTTATTTGGCTATTTATTTAGAACTGTAATTAAAATTCCTTTTTATTTTCCCGTGCAACGCACGCAGACGATTTTTGAAGAGAAAGCTACGTCAAAAAAAAACAAAAAAAAACATGCATACATTTATGCAGATTTTTCATTTTTTAAAATTTAATGCAGAGCGATAACATTTAGTGGCAACAATTTGAAAAGTGATTCAACGTTTTAATGATTCAACGCAAAACGCCCAAACGAAAGTAATAGTCCTTCGGGACTAAATCCCTTTGGACTAATAATTAGTGTTAGGAAGCAGGAAACGTAAAATTACAATTACCCCTTTGCCGAGGTTTCAATCGAGATCTTCGATCTGCTAAATGAGAGCACTAACCATTTACACTACGAGAGCACATACAGGAAACTGCAATAATTCGTCATAATTTCGTATCACGTCATAGGTTCATATGATACTTCTATTGAAAAATTAATCTTAATTTTTTTTGGTTTTCGCTCTCTATAAACCTGAAACGTATTGCCCACATTACGTTTTACCCATGTTGACGCAACTATACAGGAAACAGTCACCTACGGTAGTGAGAGCTATGTACATTAAACTTCTTAATATAGTGTAAATATAATATGGTTGGTTTTGGTGTTATACATTAATTCCCTATATTGCTTTACTTTTCTCATTGCTTGTATCGTTTTATCTGTTCTTTTCTTTCTTAATGGGCTATTAGTTCCTAATGGGCTATTAATCTCGAAACGAGATTTGGCGGCATATTACTTTAAAAATAAATTTTTAAATTGTTGCCACGAAATATTATTGCCCTCTATTACTTTAAAAAATTAAATAATGAAGAATCTGCATAAATGTATAGATGCTTCTTGCACTGTGAGACAACGATGGTACATAGGACCATCAAACGTTTAATTACGTAGTTCTTGATCCGAACATGTGCAACAGAAAACTCGAATATTAAACTCGAATTTATATTTCACATTTTATAAAACGTTAATGAATTTTTAACAAACTCCAAGATTTGCCAGCGAGCAGCGGTAACGCTAAGGATTAAAACATTGTTATTCCAGCGCGAGAGTTTGTATATTGGAAATTCTAAAGATATTCACTTTCTAAATATTTTGTGATTTTGTTATTGAAATGAATTTTATATGGCGTAAATGCGAAGATCATGATATTTACCTAATAAATAATAACTCACAAAACGTTAATAATAAAAAAAGAAAAAATTCGTAAAGCCATTTTACTAAGAAAAACTGTATGTTGATATGATAAACTTAAAAACGACTGATAAAACTAATATAAAAGTATATTAAGATACAATAATACCCCGAACAAATACTAATTTAGAAGTCAAACAACAAAAATCAGCGTTATACTTTCAAATTTTCATAGGACTAGTTTCGATGGTTTTTACATACCATAATTGTTTTCCGTGCTCTTCAAGTTTGCTTCTCCAAACTATCCCTCTATGAAGAACTAAATTAATTAAAAGCAATAGCTATTGACAGGTGCTTTTCACCCAACATTATTAATCAAGCAGTTAAAATTTCTCATCTTAACACACCAAAAGGCAGACACTTGTTTTAGAAAATTATAAAAATTCTGTTGTCATTCTCTTCTTTCCATCAATTAGCTATAAAGTTGCACGTATTTTACAGAAATTTAACTTTCGGATCATTTATTCTCCCATCAATAAAATTCCGAATTCCATACTCAAGGACCCCAATCCGGATATGAATTCTTAGGGTCTTTACAAGGTTCCTTGCCAGTGTGGTTTCATTTACATTGATCAAACTAGGAGCACGTTAAAATTTCGCATTAAGGAACATGAGGCATATGTTAGAAAAAAGGAAACACAGAAGTCTTCTGTTGCCCAACATTGTTGGTCCGAAAATCACACTTTTAATTTTTCTGCTGCCAAAATTATTCAAAAATCATCTTCCATTGGTATACTGGATTTTCTAGAGGTGTTTTACATTAAAAAATCTTTCTGCTCTAGTTAACGACCCTAATTCCAATCCATCTTTGCCTTCAGCCATTCAAGAAATTATGTTTTAGTTCTGATTTCATCAACAGATGGCGCCAGTAGCTTGTCTCCTGTCCAGGCTTTCTTATCTTGTCTTATCTAATCATTATGTCTTAAGTCTTGTGAAAATTTGAAAGTATAATGCTGATTCTTGTTGTTTGACTTCTAAATAAAATTATATGTCAACACACAATACTTCATCGGGAAGCCCAAACACATATTGCTTTTGATATTTTTGTAATTTTGCGGTTGAATTGTATATGGCGTAAGGCGAAGAAAATGATGCTTAATAATAAAGCTAAAAAGTCAAAAAAAAAGTTAGGAGTGAAGTGCAACCGCAGACTGGTAGTGCGCGAGCTCAGCGAGAGTGTAGAAAAACCTTAACAAACCTTTGAGCGGTTGTTAAAATCTGAGCCCTTTCAGATTCTCTTAATATTAAGTTTTTTAATATAATGGGCTGTACTGAATTCCATCAACTTGTTGGCGGTACTATCATATTTCTTGTTTATTACATTTATGTCTATTAAAGTGGCCTTCAGCTTCACAGATAGAGCAGGACCATTGTTTTGCCAGTTTCAATTCCTGGGTCTCTTTCAAAAGTTTGACTGAAAGGAAAGAAAATGAAAAGGAAAGCTCCTTTTCATTGGGCTAGTTTTACCCGATTGTAGCTTATAAAACAATAAGTGTTGACTATAAGAAAAATAAGAGTTGGCTCGTTAAGTCCTACAAAGTTATTTACAAATATATAGTGTAAACGACTAGATACAGTTCCTTATAACTGTGACACGACTTAACAAAAGCAAATCGTATGTTGTGAAATGCATAAAAATGCTTTATAAAACTCTTGCGACTCTCTGAGATTCAATTTTGTCTAATTTTAGGTTTAAAATTAAAGTATCCTAAGATTAACATTTTTTTTTAATTCTGAAATACCAGTACACATTAGTATTTTGAATTTTATTAGCATTTATGAACACATTAAATTACACAGCAGTTTATTATTTTAGAAACAGATTTTCAAATGTCTAATTTCTAACACTCTTAAATTACTATTTTATCTATATAATATTTCCTAGATGTTAAGTAAGTAGGAATTTTGCTTTCGCAAGTAATAGTTTTCATTACATTGGTATTTCTATTCCATTGATTCTAAATAAAATGCTTCAATGAAAAGTTATAAAGAAAAGAATAAGTTAAAAGTAATGAAAGTTATAGAGCTAAGAATGTTAGAAAAGCAAAGCTGATAAAGATTAAAAGTAGAACAAACAATTTGAATTATTTTATAAATATATCATTGTGAAAATACATTTATCAGCATCTCAATGAATTTTTGATTAAATAAGTTAAAAATTACAGTTATTTAATCACAATTTCTTCAAGGAATAATGATGACTGGCATCAAAATACTTCATTTCAATTTAAATTAGCACAGAAAATAAGAAATGTACGTTTAAAGTTTCGTTTACATAATTTGAATTAAGTACGTTATTAGAGTTTAAAATTTAAATTTAAAACATTGATTATTATATTAGAAAAACAAATAGTATTAATACAGCAGAGCTTTGCCTAAAAGATTACTTTAATTCTCCAGATATTAATAAATCAAAAGAGTGCGTTCGAAACTTATTGAAGTCTGTAGAATACTAGTTTGGCACGATAGACCCAATGCCCCATGAGTTTCTGCCATGCAAGTAATAATGTATCATTAGTGTGATGCTGTTGCATATTAATTTAGCTGATTAGATAGCCCATTTCCAATCCCCTACTGTTCGAAGACTATGAAATATTATGACTGTAGTTTGCAATATTTTTGCTTTTAAACTAAGGTCTGTGTTTTCCAGTTAACAACGAGAAGCGATGTAAACTCGTTTTTTTTGCCAAATGACGACAAATAATCATGCGAGTTTTGTACAAGTTTACAATCATTTCTTATAAACTTGTAACAAACTCGCATTAAAATTCGCAGGGATTTGTTGCAAAGAATCCTTTCCATTCTAGGAAATTATGCAATGATGTCTCCTCTCGAACCAAATATCTACAACTATTTTTCTGCCTCATTGTCTAAGGAGATAGTATACTTCTATTACTCAAGAAGTAACTATTGCATCTAAATGCGCAATTTTTTCAGGATTGTTGAAAATGATATTAAAATAGGCAAAAAATGTATTAAAATTTTAAACAAATTTAAAATGTATCCGTTTAACATTATTTCGACAATGCTGGTTCATTTTGTTTATTGTTTCAGTATTCATAGTTGTTAAGGTTTTTAAAGATACAACTTACGTGGTTTTGAACAGAAGGTAGCTAAAATTAAAGAATTTAGTTGTTAAATTTTACATTCAAACAGTTACAATAAAATTGCTTTTGCAACGGGGATTTAATTCTTGCAAATTAAAACTGAATATAATTTATTGTAATTAGTACGCAGTTTTAATTAAAATGGTATAAATTACAGCAGTACACAATAAAAATCATTAAACATAAACTGAAAGGCACAATTCTAATCATTACGGTAACGAATAAAAATTTACAACATTGACATATTAAATATGTATTATAAAGCATCCTTTATGTTCTTCAAATAAATGATTATATTTTGTATTATATGGTAAACTTACACACATTTCTCTCAAATGCGTATAATTTAAAATTTTCCACTTTCTTAAATAAATATGCTTGTCATTTTGATGGGTATGCCTTATTCTTCAAATAACTAGTCTAAATTCAACAGCATCTTTCAGGGTCAGTGTCCGTTGCAAATAAATTTTATATATTATTTTTGATGTACGCTACCTTACATGACATATATTAGATTGGATTATTTAATTACAGCATAGCAAACAGACTACCTGTTTGTGAAATGTGAAGCCTTCTTAAAGGACAACACTACGTGGCATATCTATTCTGCTGTCGTCTTATCCATAAATTTCATAGGAGAATGGTTACCAGAGCCTCAAGAAGGTTCCACTTTTACCTCCACCCCAATTTCCAGGGAGAGCACCCCTACGGTATACAAGCATTCTGTACCGCGCCACGGACATAGAGAAAAATCCATCCTTATGAATGGATGCGACTTCCTATGACATCATTTTGTTTACGCTTGGAAACGCCCTGACTATGCTTGTGCTTGACAATACAACCCCATACCGTTTGTTTACATTTTGACAGCAGTACCCAAAATATTATTACAGTTAATGGCATGCGTTGCATTTTTGTTGCCGATTACCCTTATTACGGCATTGCACTATTGAATGAATTTAATATAAAAAATGCAGTGCTTTTTTTTCATAGAGAGGAAAAACAGTTTTTCTTCCAGGGCGCTAACTTCGTAAATATGTATTAATATTAGGTGCAGAGGTTTTTAATAAATGTTTTCTTAATTTAATAGCCTTCATATTACAGGTTTTGTGGTTGTTAATTAAATATGGATTCTTTGCAGATGCAATCTCCGAAAGCATGAGACAAGTCAGTTTTCGCAAACAGCAAAAACGTTGGCAGCTAATATCATACACAGTAAATTCGCGATATTTGTAGTCAGTCTGAAAAAGTAAAATTTATTGTTGAAGTTAGACTGCAATAAATTAGGAAAACAGAAATAGAGATAACTATTTTTAATTTGAATATTTTCCATAAATATGCACTTTATGAATATTGCCCATTTTTTAATGTGTGATATTCTTTGTACCTTTTGTATAAAAATAGTGTTTACCAGAGAAAAAAAATTCTTTTCTTATACACGTGTATTCAGCGAATATACTGATTGCGTTCTTTCTTTCATTTAAGGCAACAGACTATTAGAAGTATGAAAGCCATGACCATTAACATGGGAATAACATATGCAGTTGCAAAGGAAATATTTTCTGAAATATGAAAGGAAAAGAATGCAACAAAATTTCAATAATAATATACTTACTAGGGTATGTGTCTTTACATTTGAGTCGACATCGTCCTGTAATCCAATGTGTTTTGTTTTAGTACTAAATTTATGAACTCAGTTATTTAAATAATCTAATCATTTAAGATTGCTTCTGATATTAACAGCATCTTTAATGAATTTTTTAATTTTATAATTTCATAAAGGATGCCATCTGCAGAAGGCTAATGTCAATTTTTTCGTCTGCCATTATTATTCAAAGAATACAAATGATAATTTTCGCGCTTCCGTTGACTCATGCGCGTCATTCAACAAAAACAAAACTGGAAGAATTCCGCCTGCACGTCATTACGCCGAAAAGAAAATTATGTCATCGGAAAGTATGTCCAATCACATGTACGGACTTTTTCCTATGCGCGTGACCCCGATACAAAATGTTTGAATGCACACCGGGGCGTGGTTCGAGGGTCTCCCAATCATCTCCCCTACCACCAAACAACACGAGAGGTCTTTTGGCTCGCCATATATTTAAAGTACCCCCATACCGCAAAGACACTATACATTTACAAGCATCCATGCCTTCTCTGGGATTCGAACCCGAGCCCTTCGGCACGGCAATCAGCGACGCTAACCACTATACCGGTTGGGCGGCAACTGGTTTTTATAACTTTAAACCGGTCGCGGGAGATAGTTCTAGCATTTTATGCTTCTCCAAATTTCTAGGAACGAACCGGGGCCGAACGAACTAGGATTCGAACCCGGGCCCTTCGGTACGGCAGGTAGACTCTCCTAACCACTATACCGTCTAGGCTACAACTGTTGCACGACAAAAAATGTTCATACCAGACGGAGCTTGATAAATGCATCTTATTACTTAAACACATTAATTAAAATATATCGATAATTGTCTTCAAGTATATTTGATCTTTTACCGGTGTTAAGAAAATTTCTAAATGTTGTCCTAGAGTCTCAAACCTCACCTCCTTGCGATGAACCTTACAAATGAATCTCCAGAGATGCAGATATTTTAAGCCTCTTTAATTTATATACACTCAATATTCAGAAACACTCATAACTTTACTCGAATTCAGACTTTGGGTCTTTGCGTGTGAACACTATTTGCTGATCACTATACCCAGAAAGACATCTAATAGTCCTGTTTGAAAGTAAGAAATGGAAGTAAAAAGTATTGAAAGTACAATTTAAAAATTTTAGGTGAAAAATTATTTTGAGGCAAATTACGAGCAAATACAAATCACCAACAGCAAACATAGAACAGTCATTAGTTATAAAAGTTCGATATTATTGGTAACAAAATTTAAATAACTTGTGAATTATTGTAAAACTAAAATTTATATCGTTTGAGACAGATCGGTATAAAGTATTGTTCGGAAATAAAAGTGGATGTAGAAATAAAGTTCAAAAGATAAATGACCTTGGAACCTTGAAGAGTGACCTCAGTTTTCTTGGAGCAATTTTCAGTAAAAATAATTGGCATATTACAAGAAACAGATGATTTTCTCCCTAAAGCTAGTTGATAGCTGATTTCTTTTCCTACTTTTCTCTCAAGTTTATCAAAGAGTGCCAGAAAGGATAAAGAAATTACTTCTTTCTACTATGGCTGAAAATTTCCAGGTGTTTTATCCCCCAAGGCAGAAGCCAAAGGGATCTCTGTTTCTCGAAAAAGCAAACGCTATTTAAAAAAAAATAAAGCAAAACGGAATGGGGAGAGGAGTGCTTCTCTGTGACATTTCAAATTATAGTTACGTGGCTGTCGTGTTAAAAAAAGAATTTTGTGTTTGAACATTTTTTAATTCAAGCTAAATAAAAGTTCAAAAATATTATTTAATACTTCAATTTTATTTACAAAATGTAACTAATTTAATAATATATTTCTTCGCTACATAAATACACAGTTTGTCTTCTCAAAATAAACTTCATGCTGCTTAAATTTGTGTACTAATGATACATTTTTGATATTATGATGAGCCCAAAATTATTCCTATAATGATTAACTTACTATTTTGAAAATAAAGAATTTTTATTCAAAGAATTGTTGTGATGAAATTCAACAAAATAAGAACCTCCATTTACGTATTAAAATAGACAAATAATGGGAAAAATTAATATTTTTGGCCTACTATAATGCATGTCACAGAGAGCTGAAAATGAACAAAGTCCGCTCGAATATAATAGTCTACTTCAGTAATTCTCAACGTTTTCCTGTCGCAGCACACTTTTAACGATTTCAGAATTTGACGGCACACAAAGTAAAAGATAGTTTTAAAAGTTGTTTACTTAGCTATAATATACTGTGTAAAAAAGTTTATGATAATAATTTCGAATGTAAAATAAAATAATATATACTACAAAAACAGCAGTACGTTTATTAAGGGATTAATTACAAGTTAATAATAAGAATACTTTTAACGAGGAATGTGAGCTTGATGTTTTTTGATAATTTCATTTATATTTTGTCATAAAAATGGCAATGCTGCTCTCATATCGTCTTCTACATTTAAAACAGTAGTCTCGATCTTTTATTCGCTTTTATGTTGGTTAATACTGAAAATCCGAATTCACACTAATAAGCTGTAGAAAATTTTAATAATGCTTTTAACGCTTTTTTGAACATCACATGCTAATCGCATCGAATGTTAATCCAGAATGAATTCATCGATTCTTCCGAATATTTTAAAAATTAAATCTCGATTACTAGAAAGCAAAATTAGTTCTTCCTCTTCATTCAAAGTTAATTCAAATACAGAAGTATTCGTTTTCACAAATGGATTAAGAACTCCATCATATTTTTTATATATAAATTTGAGAAATAATAAATAATTCTCTCCTCTAATGTTGTAAAATAGTCAATTACAATTTTATGAAAAGTCTTATCAAAATCTTTTGGAACTGACTCAAACTTTTTCAGGTTGCCTTCCTAAGCTTTATTCTTCCATAAAGTTATCTGTTTTTGGAATCCCATCAGTTTCTCTGTTGAGTTTAATAAATTTTCTTTCGGCCTTATATACTTGAATTCATGTTATCAAAAATACCAAAAATGGTCTGACAAGCTAATCCCCCATCTGCACCAATTAGAATTTCTTAATTTAAATTATATACTGCACATGCGCAAATATACTCCGAATTGCGCTCTTCTCCAAACCACCATAATCGGCTTGGATGCCACAATTGGCGCGCTTATTAATGTTTTAAAAACCAAATTTCGCCAATTCTCATGTGTACCGTATACTAGGATTAAAACCATTATAATTACTATATACATTTGTAAAATTTGGTGGCACACTTTAAGAATTTGGTGGCACACAAATGTGCCTCGGCACAGTGGTTTAGAATAACAGCTCTACTTCTATGAAAATATCCTCACACCAAAAATATAGAGAATGCTTTGGAATTTGATAATGGTGTCAACGTTAATTTTCATATCAGCCAGCCCTTTGAAATTTGTTTCGAGCCCTCAGGAAAGGAATGAATACAGAAATCCTCAGGTTTATGCCAGTTTCGGTCTTTGAAATTATCAGTCATATTTCGCACTCCACTATTTACTAGTTTCAATAGTTTGTCCACATTATTCGCATTAAAATTGTTAGAAATTATTTGCGTTCAGCAATGTATCTTTTATATGATTATCTATATATACTTGAAATCAATTCGAATAATGATACGAAATTTTAAAACAAATAGTCGGAAGCTCTTCACTTGTAAATTGCTATTATTATTAGTTATTAATTTGCGGGGTTCCACCATTTTATTTCACAGTTAAATGGGGGGAAAACTCTTGCGCCGATAAGCGAATAATCGCCTGAGTGTGTGAACAGAGGCGTAAGACTCAAGAAAGGTTAATTATCATTTATTTCTCAAAATAAGGATTAACACAGTCGGCTCCTATCTCAGAGAGTACAGCAAAGCCTCCATTTGGGCTTGAATACAAGTAATAAGAAGTAAAGCTTAACTAAAATGATATAGCTGAAGCTATCGAGATTTTAAGTAGTTGGCCCCTAAATCTCAATTAAGTAGGCGAAGCTATTAAGGGCCTGAATACGGCCGAGCGTAGTAATAGCTTAGAGAAAGACCTAGCCAAACGCGCGCTAGTCATAAATTCGGGCTCTCTAACGATGTCAGTGAAACATCGACTTAAATTCTACTCTTACTTATTTGCATTAAACGCGTTTCTTAAAATACATTCTGGTAGGAAATTGTAAACTGAAATTAAGAGAGACAGGAAAGTGTGACAAACTTAAAGTAACTCTTATAAATTTAGGATAAATCTTACGC